>BHFT01037726.1:0-54751 GCA_004320025.1 Laticauda laticaudata
CTGGTACTGCTATGTGCTGCTGGTTTGTGCTGGTCGAGCTGCTTGGTGCTGGTCCTGGTGCTGCATCTGGTGCTGTCTTTGTGCGGTCCTCCGCGTCCTGCCTTATTAGCCTGACTACTGTTTGTTGTGCTGGTGGGGAGCTCTTCAGGTGTGGAAGGAGAAGCCCTACAACTTCGAAAGCCCTTCCTGATGACGGGGCCCATATGGCCCTGACCCAAAGGGGAGGAAGAAACAGACTGGCGAAAACCGGGAGGGAGGCATAATACTCCATGAGGAGGACCACGAGGATGAGGTGCTGGAGTGGCTTAGAGAGAGATGAATATCTTTGGCCAGAAGGGAACAAGGCTTCTTATGAAGACACCTAAGAGGAAGCAGGGCTCTGGGAAGAGAAAGGCAGAGGAGCTCTGTGGTGGCTGACACTTCGGAGGGCTCCTCAGGCTGATGGTTCAATCTATGCACACCTGGATACGAAAGCATGCACCTCAAGCATAAAATCTTGGCCAAGCCCGCGGTCAAGCTGAGGACAAGAGATGACCCAAGTGACTGGCTCGAAGTGCAGCTTCTTGTGAGGGTGAGATCCGTCCCACCCAAGCGATGCACGCCCCCGTCTCACAACACCTCTCTTCTCTCAGCGTTAGCCTGCTGGCACGAAAGCAATACTCTGCAGCCACTTCCTGCTGATCACGATCTAATGCTCTGATGCGGTTCCGTGTGCCAGATCGCATGCCATCGAAGACCCCCCCGACAGCTGTAGCTACCTTGTGGTTGAGGACGTGGAGGACCCCTGATGCTGGTGGGAGCAGGACGAGGGCATGCTTCCACCCACGCCCACACCACACATTCCACGCCACCAGCTCCACCTCCACTAGAAAGCAGGGCAGAAGGCCAGACCAGAGTCGGCAGAGCCTACACTGTCCTGCTGGATGAATCACGGCGACCACATCAGGAGCCAGCGTCGGATTCTCCTCTCTCAGCTGGTACAATCCCAATCGCCCCATTCCTCCAACCACAAGCCCTTCCTTCACTAACATCAACCAGACCCTCCAATGGTGAAACATGTTCAGAGAACCCATTATCGAGCTGATGCCAAGACAGGATCACCCGATCTTTTCACAACCTCCAGGACATAGCTTGAACTGCTTCCCACCCAGTCCAGGCCTGCTCCTCCTACACCAAGTGATGTCCACTGCCCTTCCAAGGCTTCCGCAACGGCCCTCCCCTTTACCAAGGCTGACGGGCTACCAGAGGTCCATAGCAGCCACCATGGCAAGCCCTTCCAGTCCCAGCCACTAGCCAAGGTTTACATTCAGATCACCCACCGCGGCTACTGCATTGCCACCAGTGCCAAGCCCACACCACCGACACCACCAACGGCACCGATGCCACCGGATGCCAGTTCTCACTCAGCTAGCAGACCAGACATCCCCACTACACTGCTCCTTCTCCACCCCACAGCCAAGCTCCGGCTCTCAGAACATCTCTACTTCCTGATTGGGGCTGAACATTCCCATGTCATGAGGAGAACAGGACGCAGTCTCAACCATCAACGGAGCGTCTGAGCCAGCCTGGTCTGTAGAAGCTTTCCTCACACCACGTCCCCTGGTTGTCCTCTCGGGCCCAGGGATACCCCAGTGGCGCCTCAGACACAGCACGTCCAGCAGCTAGCCACCTCCAACAGCACTCCTGGACCCTTCACGCCCTGTGACACACTGGGCCAATGTCCTCAGAACTGACTGATGCAAGAGTTGCCAGAGGCTGAGTGGCTACCTGCTGACATCCTATATCTTTTGCTTCTGGGAGCACTTGACTTGGTGTCATTTGTCTTTTACAGACGTTGTTATTAATCAAAAGATTATCTGTATGCTTCAACACACATGCTTCATTTTATATTATTAATATAAAAGTCGTTGTGGAACACTTTTAGAAATGGTTTAAGCTTTCGTGCATGCTGGTGTGCAATGGTAACGGCATGGCAGTCGCTAGATGCGCCAGGATACCTGTGGGATGGTAATAGCTGTGGGATGGCAGGATTACCGTTTGGATGGTAATAAGCTGTTGGGATTGATAAACCTCCAGTCGCAGGCATCGCTGGGATTGTATGGTCCACCCTCCCAGGTTGCCACACTTGGCCCTTTATTACTCAAATAATAATTAATCATTATCCACACATGTCAACATAAACACAACTCTTTTATTATAAATGCCTGTTTCACCTTGTAGGCCACCCAACATACCAGTGGCCCAATCTCATCAGTTGTGATGAGACAGGCTGAAGTGGAAGCATCCACTTAAGCATCTATCATCCTGACTTGCCACTCCACTGCTTCCAAGCTGAGGAGTATGCACAGTGTTTTCAGGAGTTGCGCTGCTTCTTCCCATTCACATTGAAGCTCTGTGTGGGGTCTTGCACATCCTTAGTGTCTATTCAGGTTTCGCCCTTGCCTCCATTTCCCAGGCTCATGTTCCCCATTGCCTTGTTGGGAGTCCATGAGCCTGCAACCAGCTGGGTAGCGGTACCATGAGATTGTTGCAGGATCAGCAAGCTTCCATGATCCTTCCTCACCGCGTCTCTGGGGCCGACTGCTGCATAGATGGTGAGAAGTTACCTGGAACCTTTGGCCAGGATGCCCAAAACGGCGCTCCACCACCCCGCCTTGCCCTGGACAGCGCTGTAGTGAAGATCCTCTCTTCATGGGTGAGGCATTCTGGAGGTGTAGGCTTATGACGGTACGGTTCTGAGGAGAAGGCATCATCCCCCATGATGATAAGTAGGGCACATCTTGTCTTCATTGGGCAGGCCGGGTCTGGATATCCTGGCGAAGCCCCATGATGAAGCGTTGCATTCCAGCCCCTCCTTTGAGGTGAACCTTGGCACTGTATACCTGGGCATCTGAAGATGAGGAACGTTGCCATGAGGCATCGATGTACATGAACTTGTAGTCAGCATCGACCATGGCGAAGAGGATGATGCTGAAGAAGCCTGTAGTTGAAATAGTGGGACCACGACCTTGGACTGGGCTTTGCAGGCCAGTGTTTGCATCTATGGCTCCAACGGTGTGAGGGAAGTTCCACTTCTGATACCACTGCTCTGCAACTTTCTTCCAGCCTTCTTACAGTGAGGGGCACTGTGGAGCTCCTTCTTGTATTTCTTCGATGATGGCCTGCACCACTTTCGTCCAACCACAATGCTGATGGGTGTTGTGTTGGCACCCTCCAGCCGTTACTGCATGCTCCTGTAGGTGGTCCCTGAGGCCCAGTTGGTGCAGATCAATGCCACCTTGAGCCAGGGTTCCAGGCTGGGGCGGAAGTTGGTGTTTGTCTTGGCAACCCTGGGTCTCAACCACTCCACAGAACTTCATCAAACATGGCTGGAGAGCATCCTCAATGAAGTTCTGGAATGCACGAGAGTTTTAGTTCTCTCAGCTCCACCATTCAGCTTTTGTACAGTCCGTACTCTGCTCTTCTCCCGATCCATCTTCGGACCCAGACACTTCTTGGCCACCTCCTTTTCTTCCCGTACACACAGTTGCAAAGAGCCTTTAGATGGGTTCGCACTGTTGCAGAACGTGGTGGCTACCAAAAGGATTGTGTTTACGATCCATGGTGGAGATGACTGAGATGCTGATGGAAGAGCAAGAGGCCAGATGAAGGCTGCAGAGGTTCTGCATAGAGGGCCTGCTGGACTGAAGCTTGCAGATCCAGGTGGTTCCTCCCCCTTTTTTTTCAGGCCAATATAGTTTTTTCCGCTCGGTTGTCCTTTTGCACTCTTGAGGCATCCTCTAGACATCCTTAATATTCGAGATTACGGTCCCCTCTGCGAACGTTTTTTCTGTTTTAAATGCTTTCTTTGCGAGCTGCATCGCCTGCTTCATCCTTTCTCCGTACTGTGCTACTAACGCTGCGTGTCCATTCCACGGTCCCATTTCGCTTCACTCCTTGTGTCCTGTTTTCCGCTGGAGTGGATTTGAGTTGCCACGGATGTACAGCAGATTGCTTAGCGGTATAGCATATGCGTAACGGGATGACGGTGATGTATCAACGGATGTTCCCCAATATGCGTTGCGGGATGCAGAACAACACGTTGGATACATTTTCCGCTCAAAAAGTTGTGAGCAGCTCAAAACTTTTTGAGCGGATGGAACCTCAGTCGACGGATGCTGAACGTATACAGAGGATGAAAAACGGAGGCAGTGAGTGCAGAACGGATGAATCGCGTTAACCAACGGATGGCAAGTGTTTCTCTCACAAATTCAGTGTCTAAAAAGCAGTTTGTCACTCTGTGTCTTTTGTTACCCAATTTGAAACAGTACTTCTGAAATAGTATAGATCATCATTTCTTCCCTTCTTTGGTTGTAATGTAACTCATTACTCTGAAATAAGCATTTCTATTTTTGGATTTCTAAAGATACTGTCTTAGCAGGCACAGCTTCAGTATGTCCCCCTCGTTCATTTTAATTAAACTACAGGAGACAACAATTGAGTGATTGTATCATTAAGGAGTGCTGCTTATATAAACTGACCAGGTATGTTTCTAGCATGTACTTGTCATGTATGTGAAAAGATGAAATGGCTGATGAATATTCAACAGGTCTTATACCTGTTTTTGCAAATGTAAGGTTTTCATTGGAAGAAACCATGAAAATAATTAGCCGAGCAATTTATGGCAATCCCAAAGTTTTCACCTCCAAAAAACTTCCTGTGAATTTGGGAATAGTACAAATTACAGCCTGGAAAAGCAATATATGCATTTTGTAAAATATTACCCTGAACATCCTCATTCTGAAAACATTGCACATATTCACAATAGTCCAAAATATGTACTGGCTTTGAAGTAACTTCAATTTTAAGAATATTGAATATTAGATAATTGCCCAAAGAACTATCACTTAACCTCAGGAAATCAAACATGACTGCTATTTATATACACCATGATTTTATTTCTGTCATATTCAGATTTCAGAACAAGGAGTAATCTGAAATGAAATACTAAATAACTAGATTTGATGAGTGGGGACATTCATCTAATTAGTGAAAATACTTTGAGAGAAAGTGAGCAAGATATTTCCAAGTCTATCTGAGAATAAAGGGCACTGAACATTATCCTGCATTTATCCTTTAACATTTTTTTTAAAGCTCAAGGGGGATACATGGCCACCTCTTCTAATTTTATCCCCACAACATTCTTTTAAGGTAATTTGACTAAAAAAGAGTGACTGTCCCCACATTGCCCGATAGCCTTTCTGCCTGAGTAAGGATTTAAATCTGGCTCACTTTCCTCAAAGTCAAACACTTCAACTATTACCTTACACTAAGTGGGTTGTAGATTGGGTGGGATAAAATATGTCATAATCCTTTCCCCCTACACATCTATAGTACGCAAAACATGGAATACCACAAAAATCTGATCACATCATTAGCCATCACTCTGTAAAAGGCAACCATGGTAAATAATTGATTGGCATCCCAAAAAGTTATAAATCAATAACATTGATTTATAAATCAATGCTCACCCCATTTATAGCACTCTACAAAGATGAGTCTTTTTGTTTCCTGAGCTGGGCACATCAGAGAATTGAAATCTTTCATAATATTTATGTTCCCAAGACATCATTTATGGAAACCTACTGGTTTGCCAGAGGGCCATTTCTCTCTTTCTGACTGTTTATGGAAAATAATAGAGAATTATTTTTAAAAAGATACAACATTTTATTAGGGCAAAAAATTCTGCCAGGCTTTAGCAACTACTCTTATCTTTCAGTATTAATGGTATTAATCTATTTAAATGCTTGAATATAGAAGGAACCTAAGAAGTTATCTAGGAGAGGCTATGAATGTTTTCTTGAGTGCCATTGCAACAGCCTACATTCAAAGAGTTGCATTAACATTGTCAGTGGCCCCATAACGTATGGCACCCATTAAACAGATCCCTATAGGACACTCACAACTGAGAGGCAGAAGCATACTGTGCCTTTCTCCTTAGATTGTTCTCCTGCAGCTGGTACTTGAAGAAATACTACACACAACCTGGAGATAGCACTAAGTCAATAGACTTGTCTAACATGAATTTATTCAATAACATGCTGGAGTGTACTTTCCAGATCACATGGGAGCAGTTGATTGGGAGAGCAAGGTATATTTTTCCAAATATTTTATAACAGAAAAACCTCTTCCTCCTTCTTGATTGTTCAAAAATTCTTCGACGTTTCACCTCAAGCTTTTAGTTGATTTTGGTTCAACCAGGTTAAAAGAACTGGCCATAAGGGATTGCTGCTCTATGCTGCAAATTATTAGTTAATAATGAATGAATATGTTTAACTGGATACATTGTCCTTGCACACTTTTCAATAAAGCTAAGATTCAAAAAGTCTCCACGCATCAGAATGAATCATAAGGGCTTTTATTTGAGCAGGAAGAAAGAATAGAAAGAAAAACATGAATAATTAATAGGTATTTCTTTCTTTGATGAGGATTGTACCTTTTTCTTTGAAAGACAAAAAAAAAAAATCCTCAAAGTTGCTAGATCTTTTTTTTTTTTTAAGATTCACTTATTGTACCCAGACAGTTCAAGTAAAGATGAACCTCTCAATCAAGTGCAGTTCCTGGTAAGTATATGGACACACCCATACAGTTTTCTTAATAATAGAATGAAAATGAATTGCATTGCTTTGGTTTGTTGTTGTTGTTACTGCTGCTGCTATTATTCCTCTAGAATTCTCTGTGGTTTCCCAACCAAGTATGAGCCAAGCCCAGGCCCACCTACCTTCTGAATCCTCACAAGGTCAGTGACTTGCCTGCTGCAGTGGTGGAATTCAATTTTTTTCTACTACTGGTTCTGTGGTCATGGCTTGGTGGGTGTGGCAGGGGAAGGATACTGAAAAATCTCCAGTCAGAGGTGGTATTTGCCAGTTCTCCAAATTACTCAAAATTTCTGCCACCGGTTCTCCAGAACTGGTCAGAACCTGCTGAATACCACCTCTGGTCTTCTGTTTGCTGCTGTCTCCATTGCATCACTTAGTTCAATAGGTTTTATCCCAGGTAACAATGCATAACGTTGCAGTTGTACCAATACCAATTAATTTAACATAATGCTATATATTTCCATGCATGTATCAGAGGTGGTATTCAGCAGGTTCTGACCAGTTCTGGAGAACCAGTAGAGGAAATTTTCAGTAGTTCAGAAAACCAGCAAATACCACCTCTGACTGGTGATTTTGCAGTATCCTTCCCCTACCATGCCCACCAAGCCACACCCACAGAACATTATTAAAAATTTTGAATCCTACCACTGCCATGCCTGTAATGTCATTGGACCATTCACATTTGTGATCCAGTCCTATGTATATAGTGGCATTTTTAAACAATTTAACGTACTAAATGTTTTAGATAGGTTTTAGACTAGGTTTATTATTATTATTATTATTATTATTATTATTATTATTATTATTATTATTAAATACTTGCAGTGTGATTGAGATGTTGTATTTGGGGCACTGTACTAGAGTAGCTTTCAAATTTCATTGTATTCATGGAATGCAATGACAATAAAGGTAAAATTCAAAATTCAATTCAAATCCTGCATTTCAGGTTTGTCTGTCTTCATTTCTAGCTAACTATTATCTATCTATCTATCTATCTATCTATCTATCTATCTATCTATCTATCTATCTATCATCTATATCTACTCTGCCACAATCAAAACAGTCATGATGGCTTCCAGCAAAATAGAACACACAAAAAATTTAATAACACAAAATAAAAACCAAACAAGACCTAAAAAAACCAATCCTTCAATAACCTATTAGTTGACCTGTCCCAAATACACTCTGGAACAGGTCTGTCTTCATCTTCTTCTAGAAGATGAAAAATGTCATAGCTTAAGTAAACCTCCAACAAAAAGTCCATTGAAAAATGGAAGTTTGGCCCTACAACAGAACCAGCATATTGATGATATCAAATCCCAGACTCTGTCTGGGCTGTGGAAATCATCTCCTCATAAAGAGACATCAACCACGACCACCCCTGATCCAATCTGTCATCACCCTTAAGAATTAACACAAGACTGTAATCAAGCTGACCTGGGTTAGCTGGGAAAAAACACCCCTCCCATTTCACCAAGATTCAACCAGATATCAAGACTAGATGTTATCTCATATCACCATAATAGACTCAGCCAATGAAGAATGGAGGCTCTTGTGAATCTGAGTGTTTTTGTTGAAAAAGTGTTATCTTTGCTGAAGCAATGCTTTCTGTAAAATGGGACTAGCCACCCAGGACAAGACTACTGGATGGCAGCCTCCCAATGCTCCAGAGAAGTAGAGCTTGCCTATACTGCAGGGAAGAATGATTATCCTAATTGCAAATGATTCTCCTTGGCAGTTAGGAAACATATTTAAACTCATATTAATCTATCATATGCTTAATCCAGGCATCCAAAAAAATAGCTGAATGAATAATGCAGAGGTCTCTGTTCTAAGATGACTGGCTTCTAAGACTTTAGATGTTATTTTGGCTCTACTAATAACTCATTACTGGATGTAATCCTTATGCACACATACATATACAGCCTTGATGTGGAACCAATTTCATTTTCTTTTTGGGGAATATGGGTATTGCAGATGGATTAACCCATATAAAGCAACAAGATTTCAAATGATTTTTGGGAAGGTTGCCTTACAAGTGCAACTGATCGTAAGTAATTAATGATTTCAGAATACACCTCAATCACAGGGCAATAACAAGAGTGGAACATTAGTTATTGAGAAAATTAAAAGTAAAACACTAGCAACAATGAAAAGTACCTGTTGCCACCTATCAGCCAATCAAGTTCGTGCAAAGTAACTGTGATGTTCATCTTTAATCTCACATACATCAAGCTTTTCCTTTTGTACTGTTGAGCCCAGTCCCAAACTGCATCCAAAGGTTTTCCAAGCATTTTTGCTTGAGATTCTGACATCAGACAACTGGTAACCTAAACAGGTAACATCATTCCTCATCTGAAATGACGGAAGAAACGAATATAGCCTCATAGAATATGAGGCTGTATAAGCCTCAAACACAAAATTTACAAAATTTACAAAACACAAAATTCTGAAAGTATAAATTATATATGTGAGCATTAAAAAAAAAATCTTGTCTTTTACCCTCTATATCCTAAAATGCTGTGAGGCACAAAGACAGAATTAGAAAAGATATACATATTAGCAAAAAGTATGCATAAAATTGGTTAAAATAATGTACAAAATTCACTCTGTTAGGGACAATGCTTACAACAGGTAAACATGGGAGAAAAATGTATCCCCAAAGATATGTATGCAAAAAAGATAGATTTTGAGAGATAAGTTAAGATTGGCAAGATGACAAACTAATGTAAATTGAAACTGATAGTTTCATCTGTCTATATTAAGGATTTCATAACCCTAAAATAGAAGGTCTAGACAGAGCAAATATCCCCTATAATCTCAATCACAAAAGCTTATTCATTCAAAATCAGATCATGCAAATAGCAGCTTAATCCTAACCTATATGATCTCATGTCTATTGTGGGAACAGAGTGAAGTGCCTGCAACAGATTTTTTATTCAACATGTACAAACACCTGTGGTATTTTAGCTGATCTTTATACCAGGGGCTATCTATCTGATAACAATTGATAGATGAATAGGATTCATGGTTACATCATCCTTGTCACTCACATTGCATGTGTATGTTCGCAGTCACATGTAGTCCTAAATCTAATAGCAGAGTTCCATGCAATCAAGAACTCTCAGTTACATAGAACAATATTTGCAGGTTTATCTGTACAAGAAAACATTGTAGTTGTGTATATAGAATAACAGAGTACTACTTCCGATGTATTCACTGCATGAATGAAGAGAGCCTTTAGCTTGTTTCATTGAAGCTTCAATCAAATAACATTTATCTGAAACTAAATTGTTTTGAAGAAAACAAAATAAGATTTAATTCCTACTGAATTGGCATCAGGTTGTATCATAATAGAGCCTGAAAGCTTCACTTTTCTTTGTATAAGTGTGTCGCCAGTTAAAAATGGGGATTTCAGTAAGTTAACAAGCTGTCATGCAATTTAGCAGATTCAATGTCTAACTTGGTAATGGTTTCAATTTTAATTTCTAAAATTTGTATTGTAGGTCATGCCAAACTGCAAATCCCAAAAAGAACCTTCTAGGCTACAGGTATCAAACTCATCATGTTGCCATCACATGTTGTTTCACAATGTTCTTCCAATTTGCAGAGTTGGGGTGGGTGTGGCCTGTATGCGATGCATCTGGTCCACCAGCCATCAGTTTGACACCCCTGTTCTAGGCAAAACCCTTTTTCTTAAATTTCTACATTAAACTCTGCATGCATCACCCCTAAAAATTTGGAATAACTTCTTATGTCTATCTTTCATGTCACCAAAATGGCCTGTTTAATTTTGCAACCAGAGAACAGTGTTGTGAAAGTGGGAAACTATGATAAATCTATAGCATTATAATTCTTCATTTGCAATATTTTCTTTTTTAAATGTTCATATAATATATATAATAACAGAATAAAAGAGTTAGAAGGGATCTTGGAGGTCCTCTAGGTCAACCCCCTGATCAGACAGCCCTATAACATTTCAAGCAATTGGTTGTCTGTATGCTCCAGTATTGGAGCATTCTGGAGGCACCTTTTTCCACTGATTAATTGTTCTGTCAGGAAATTTCTCCTTAGTTATGGGGTTACTTCTCTTTTTGATTAGTTTCCATCCATTGCTTCTTGTTCTGCCTTCAGGTGCTTTGGAAAATAGGTTGACTCCCTCTTCTTTATGGCAATTCTGTGGCAGCCCCATAAACACCCATGATGAAAAACAATCACAGAGAATACTCTGAATAAGGCAAGCTATACTTCCTTTGTTGGGTATGACTCAGCCTTTGGGTTTCTTATATTTGAGAGTGTTCAAGATTTCCATTGCTCTTTTCTCAAGCTATCTTCAAGCTGATTGAATTTGCCTCCCAAAAATGAGCTAATAATTGAAAAAAGGTGTAGCAAAACTCCAAGTCCACCAAAACAACATCAACCTATCACAACAGTAAGTCAATAAAGTGCATGGGGAAAAAACAAGAGTAATCAGAGCCTTCAAGTGTGCTAGACTTTAAAAACCTCAAAGATTTTCTCAAGGAATCATTTGTTGCTTGAAGTAGACTATAAGTGGAATCAATAATAAATCAAGTAATAAGATCTTAAGAGAAGAGAACATTTAAGCAATGGAAACCATCGCCTCATAAGGCTTGTAAGATTTAAGTGAAACCACAAAAGAGGAAATGCACAGTGATTCCATTTCCTACCAAGGCAATTAATAAATAAATGAAAAGTAACTGAGAAGAAACAGAATAAGATAAAACCACAGGACAGAAAAGGATCTAGAAAATGTTTCCCTATGTATGTGTGTATGTATTTATATAGTGTGTGTGAGTGTGTGTGTATACATACATTTGATTTCTGAAACCTATGCAACAATTATGAAAAGGGGGGATCTAGCACATATAGAAGAGGAAAATTAAAGGAATGTGTATGATAGTGCACATAAATGTAAAATAGAGAGAACACAACTTCTTTTAAAGGTTTAAGACACATGAATAGATCCTATTAATCTCTGGCTATAGCAGAAAAGCTCTTACATATAGGTAGTCCTCGAATTAGTCATAGTTGAATCCAACATTTCTGTTGTTAAGCAAGACAGTTGTTAAGAGAGTTTTTGCTACCTTTTACAACCTTTTTTGTCACTGTTGTTAAGTGAAGCACTGCAGTTATTAAGTTAGTAATATGGTTGTTGAGTAAATCTGGCTTCCTGTCCCACTGACTTTGCTTGCCAGAAGGTCACAAAGATGATCACATAACCTTGGAACACTGCAACTTTCATAAATACATACCAGGGGCCAAGCATCCAAATTTTGATCATGTAACCATGGGGATGCTGTTTATCATAGTTTTCATAAATGTAGAAAACAGTAATGAGATGCTTTTTTCAGTGCAGTTGTGACTTTGAACAGTCACTAAGCAAATGGTTGTAGCAGTGGTGGTATTCAAAAAAATTTACTACCGATTCTGTGGGCGTAGCTTGGTGGGCATGGTGTGGCTTGGTGGGTGAGGCTTGGTAGATATGGCAGGAGAAGAATACTGTAAAATCCCCATTTCTGCCCCACTCCAGGAAAAGGATATACTACAAAATCTCCATTTCCACCCCACTCCAGGGGAAGGTACTATAAAACCTCCATTCTCTCCCTACCCACTAACCTGCTTTCCAGCTCCGTTCTCCTGTGCAGAGCAACAAAATAAAACTCAGCTAATCAGCTGGGACTCGGGAGAGAGAAAATAGATGGGGGTGGGGCCAACCAGAGGTGGTATTTACTGGTTCTCCAAATTCCTTACATTTTTTTCTATCGGTTCTCCAGAACCTGTCAGAACTGGCTGAATAACACCTCTGGGTTGTAAGTTGCCCTGTGGAGCATGGGCTGGTGTATAACGGATATATAAACTGGTTTGGCTGTGTGCATCTATTCCCCATTCAGGCTTTGTTTGATAGTTCTCCAACAGTTATCTTAAATGCATAATTATAGGACCAGAAGAGTAAGGGTATCACAGGTCTCCTCCATAATTTCACCTGCAAAATTGATTCCCCCCCACCTCCATGCATTATGTTCAATGCAGTAAATAAACTAAAAGCAGCTCTGCTCTCTTCAAAATCTAGCATGGGATCAGTGATGCAGTACCAAATGTTTATGGACATTTGAGAGCACTTTCCCAATAACTGAATATCAATAGCTTAGGGAAGAAGTCTGTATAAAGAACACCTGAATTGGAGAGATGGGAGAGATCGGAATGCATAAAATAATCTTATTTACCAAATGCTCATGTATTTACAGTAATACAAAGCTTGAAAAAGAGCAGTGTGTCTGAACGGATAAAATCAGTGAAGCACATTTATAGCATACTTTCAATTCTTCTTGCTTAACATGTAAATATATTGACAACAAGCAATTTGATGCAAGGAATATTGGAGGCAGAGTTTGTATGAATTCTTAAGAATGACCACACCCATTTCCCTCTTTGCTATTTGCTGCTGGCAAAGCCTGCCTTTGACTAATATTTCTGAAGCTGATGCCCTGTGATATAAGTTTAGTAATCTAAACTCTGAAGGACAGCATGTGGCACCAACTGGAAAAGAGCAAAGTAGTCCACCTTATGCTGTCAACAATGTTCCTTAACAAAATCCCAAGTAACACTTCTAAAAGCAATGGTCAGTTGTAACCACAGTTATTGCTACTGCCTGCTTTTTCAGTTCCTGCTTCTGTAGGACCCAAAAGGAGAAATACAGAGGTACAATAACACAAACTCTTCTTACAAGAATGTCAAGCCTAGCTAACAAAAAAACAGGAAGACTTACTAGAAAATCTTCCCCTTCCCAACTACTGAGGGGTATCACCTTCTCCCTAGTTTTTATTGATCATCATTTGCTCAGACTTCCAGTGATACCTGGCTGAGCAGTTGAAGGGCTTCCACTATCCATCTTAATCATCTCAGGTAAGCCAGATGGCATGTGGATGTTGTTGGCCACGGAGTCAACAAAAGGGAAATGACAATTAAAAAATAAAATAAATCTGCCAGAGAATATGAAAAGCTGCTACTAATCTTAATATGCCATACATCAGGGCTGTCAAACGCCCAGCCTATGGGCCAGATGCGTTCCCTGCTGGCCATGCCTAGGCCTGATTTAGTGCAGGTGAAAAAGTCTCGATACATCACATGATGCCACCATGATGACGTGAGTTTGATACCCCTGCCATACATAGTTAGATGAGCCTGATCTATAACAGGTTAACAAATATAGATTGACCTATGATCCACCTCAGCACAGCATTACTATTGATCAAGGCTTCATAGGCATACCTCTTTAATTATAAGTGTTTTCTTTGGAATGGATCTACAAGCCTGAGAATAGAACTCTTTCTAGTAATTTCTTGCCTTTATTTTATTTTCGTTGTATTCTTGACTTACTTTCCTTAAGGAACTCTGTGACAATCAAAATTGAAATACTGTAGACTGTAGCAAATTTGATAATATTGGCAATTTAAAACTGTGTGCTGACTGTAATAGAAAATAAATAAATAAATTGTTTTTACTTTTACAGGCTCAAGAAAATATCTAATCACAGAAGACACTGATGAGCATTAGGAATCTGCCAAATTTTGTTTTTTAATGCACAAATTTGATTTCATTAGAGATTTTTAGGAAGTGTCTTTAACGTTCAGGAAAGTAGTATAAATTTGCAGCTTCATTGCCCCCATTATGAGTATAATTTTAACATAATGTCAGACAAATGCAGATGTCTTCCTTAAAATAATTATTGAAATACTGAGGATGATAAAAGACAAAGTTCCTTCTCTTCTCAATAATGCAGAATTGAAAAGAGGGGTATTTTTAATAGATTCCTCTTTTCAAATCTCAGCTTGTGGTGGGTAGGCATGATGTCAAACAAAAGCAAGCTCAACCATGCTCAAGAGATTATAAAATGGAAATAAAAGAAGTTTGAAAAGAACTGGAAAATTGGAATTTGAATACAAAGGATCCCATACTTGGCTGAACATAGGAATATGCAAAGGCAATTTTAATTAAGAGCACAAGCAAAATTTCTGATTTTGTTTCAAGAAAGAGGAAGGCAAAGAAAGAATCCTAAATCTGTATGGAATATTGCTGAGAAAGTAGTTGGATTGTTGCTAAACAGAATCCTGGAGGAAGCAGATAATCTCAGCCTGTTTCAGCCTTTGTTGTACTTGTAGATGACCCATGGCAGAGATTCTAGATCTCTCAGCAGCTTTCAATATCAGCTCCAGAGTTGGGGGGCACCATTTTACTATTCCTTCCCTCTTTCCCTTCTTCCCTAGTTGGTTCCTGTTGTTTGGGGGATTTAAAAGATTAATATTTTGCCAAAGATGTTTTCAACATAATTTGAAAATAATTAGACAAATAGACTGTGTCTTCATGGGCATGCTGATGATTTAATATTAAAAAGAAAAAGCAATTGGTGGATTTTACAAAACAAAGAAATAAATGTAATATGAGATAGACTGTGTGACCAAAACTATGGAGTGCCCTAAAGCAGTGCCCCAACAGTTGGGCATGAGGGACTGGTTCCATAGAGAGAGGTTTTACTGTGGACTGGAGGGGCCACAGTTTCACATGCTGCCTGCATCCCGCAGATGGGTCTTTGCTTGTTTGCACAGCCCAGTTTCTGGCATGCTGGGAGTTAGGAACCCCTGCCCTGAAGGACATAGGAAAGGCAAAAGAGAAAAAGAGAGAGAGAAAACTACCATCATACCTTTGTAACTGAGTCATTTTCATTTTTGATTCCTTCCCTCTACCAGGGAGGCAGAAAAACTGAAGGAAGAAGAGGACCAGTAGAACAATCAACAGAAAAGGGAAATTAGAGAAATTACAAAAATAGTAATAGCACTTATTATGCTTTACAGCATTTTTAATACATATAAGGCAAAGGTTGAAAATAGGCAGCCGAATCTTGGTCCAGGGAGCTTGACAAAAAGGTTAAATGTTAGATGACTTCAAGAAGAGGGCAAGAGTTCCTAAGGAACAACTCTAAGAAATTTTGAAGAATGGAGAAAAGATTAAAGAATGTTTAAAAAGAACACTTTTCAGGTTAACATTTCCCACTCTTCAGTACCTGCATTTTTTCATATCTGAAAATATTAGTTCAATTGCTTCTCAAATGCATAACATCTCCTGCCAGTCTGCCACTTCATTACTTGGTTTATCTTAATTTAAAGTTCATACTGCTGTGTTAATATTTTTGTTATATATACTGTAATTTATTTTGATTTTTAAACTATTTTTTCTCAAAAAAAGCCCCACCCCATTTTTTATTGTTGTTTAGCTATTTTATTTATTCTAGGCATCTTGATTGTCACAGTGATCAGTGAAATATAGGACTCAGTTCCATTAAAATCAATAGCCATTTTGCCTCACATATTAAGAGTTTTTCAAAGTATATTTTTAATTAACCCAATAAATCGAGTTCTTTGGACATGTTACAAATCTGATCCTTTGTTTTAAAAGGCATGTCTCTGGAGCACATTTGCATGACATGGCTATTTAATTTGTGAAAAAGGAGATTTTCCATGCTTTGAATATTGCTTCCTTTTCAGATTTGAGGGTAAATGAGGACAGCCTTATCATCGGCGTAGAATGATAAAGGCTGAAAAATGAACTATTTGTCATGAACCAAGACCCAGACAAGCTTCTCCAATTCTGACAACTATACTTTATTTATCTTTTACGACACATGAGAAGAGTTTTTCATGAAGTCAGTCAGGCCTCCACTTATAATCTAATTTAAACCTGTTGACTTGAACAATATACTGTCTATCCTCTCATGATATATTTTTCTTTAGCTAACTTAATCCATGCTTCAATTCAAATAAGCCAATTTTATGGAATGGTACAATACTTGGAGCATAAAGTAAATAGTTAGACTGGAT
The DNA here is from genome assembly GCA_004320025.1 of Laticauda laticaudata. NCBI lineage: Eukaryota > Metazoa > Chordata > Lepidosauria > Squamata > Elapidae > Laticauda > Laticauda laticaudata. The sequence goes on from BHFT01037726.1 coordinate 16,532, forward strand.
TTGCTCTTGATGTTTAAAACTTGACTTGTCACAGGCCCGGAGTTGGCACTTTGAGATATATATATCACTTCATAGTGCTTTACAGCCTTCTCTAAAGGAGTTTACAGAGTCAGCATATTGCCCCTACAAACTGGGTGCTCAAATAATTGATTCATTTTAGGTAAATAACTAATACAGTAACTGTGTTCTATAAAATATATCAACCTAGGTAACACCCACGATTGATTGATTGATTGACAGATTGATTGATTGGCTGGTTGGTTTCATGGCTTTGTATGTTATGACTATCCAACTTCCAGAATATTATAGAGGAAAGTGGATTAACTCAGTCACCAAGTTAATGATTCTGTGTTAAATCAGCCAATGAGCAGAAAGGGACTTTTAGAAGATTCCAGTAGACTTTAAAACTGAAGCCAGCTGGCATGCAAACTGATTCTTTATTCTTTATCACTACTCGTTTCTTATGATAATTTCCTGTACTGCAGAAAGGACTTTAAATGTCCAACAATATCAGGTTCTCCATGACCACTGATGCCTGTGTGGGGTGTCAATTTGCTTTCAACAGCATGAGAATGTACCCTGTACTTTGGCAGCCTTAACTTGACTGATTTATTCACAGAGATACAGAATGTAGACATTATGTATTAATTTGGACAAGTACATCTCTCTTTGTTTATCCATTTGGGAGCTGATTTCTGCAACAAAATGATGAGAGGAAAAAGGAATTTCAAAAATGAAATTATTCAATACCATGGTAACACTGACAATGATATTCCTATTAACATTATTAATGACATCACTATACAATGATGCATAAATCAGATTAGTGCTAAAACATATTAACATTGTGCAATGCTGGGAATTGTTGCAAGCAATGGAATACAACAAATACAAACAGAGGCATTTTCAATCTTGAGTAATTTCTAAGCACTTAAATAGGATCAAGATAGGAAATGTTCCTATGATCTTACAGCTGAATTTTATATGCTATTTTATTGTAATAAAATAGGTGAAATATTGATACTCTTTAGTAATAAATCCTCCAATACCTCTTTCTGGATTATATGCCAAATTTTTATCTATTGTCTTTATATCTGTTGACATTATCCAAACAGATTTTCAGACCATCTACAACACTGATCTTAGTCAGATTTAAAAATACCTAAAATAATAAACACAAATCATAAAATCATGATTTCAAAATGAGCCTGACTCCTGGTGCAGTTTTCTTGGCAGTACTAAGAAAGTGGTTTTCATTGCCTTCTTCCAAGTTTGTTTTTGTTTTTACATTACAGTGTTGCTAACAATCAGTGACCCATCCAAATGCTAACCAGGTCCAACTCCACTTAGTTTGAAATTAGCCAAGACAGCTAAAAATGTAGTGGCACCCACATAAAAGTAAAATCTACCCTAACCCCCAAGAACATTTTAAAATTTAAAAAAATGTTAACAGGAGAATAGAACTAGTATCCCATATAGAAATATATGTCACAGATAAAGACCAAGATGTTAGAGCTAGAGACATACAAGAACAGGTCAATTTATGACAACAGTTGGATTGGAACACCCACACTAAGTAATGCAGTTGTTAACTGAATGAAGCTTGATTTTATGACCGTTTTTGTCATGCCCAAACCTAGGGATGACACTTCAAAGACACTTCAAGTGCAATCTTTTATTTGCTTGCATCTAACAGACAGAATATTGCAAAATTAAAGCTATAACCTTCTAACCTACTAGATAAATCCTGAGGGATTCTAGGGTGTGGCTACCCTGAGCCTTTTCCTCCCTCCCATCCAGCATGGGGTTACACAGTCTTTAGATCTAGGTCTCTCTTGGGTACTCTCTGTGTTTCCAAAACTCTCGCCCACTGTTCCTGCAGGTGCACATTCCATCACACTTTTTTGCCACGATTAATAAGTGAATCAGCACGGTTGTTAAGCAAGTCATGCTTTTGTTAAGTGAATCTGGTTTCCTCCTAGGATAGTGGTAAATGGTGATCACATGACTCTGGGATGCTGCAACCATTGTAAATATATGTTGATTTCAAGCACAGTTTGATTATGTGAACACGGGAAAAGCTGCAGTGGTCATAAGTTCAAGAACCAGTCATGTCACATTTTCAGTGCCATCATAACTTCAATTGTTAAACGAATGACAGTTTGTGCGGACAGTTAAAATCCTGCTGGTACCCAACCTTCCCTTCTGCAAAACCTGTTTATGTGGTGGCTTCAAAGGAGGGAGAAGGCCTGGATCACACTGCAGGAAAGCCATTCATCTTTCTTTCTGGTGCAGAGCAAGCTAGCTCTGAAAACTGAGCAGGCTAGCAAGATTAAACCAGCATTTTGATTAATGCTTGACCAAGAATTGTGAATTGCCATCCAAGTTTGCCTTTTAAATTGCTTGAATGGGTCTTCTGGTTTTAATGGACCAAATACAATAGCTGTTTTGAGAAATTAATGCTAAATGAAAGCCAATCCTATGCATTTTGTTAGTGATTCATTCTTCACATAATTATGCAGGACAGGGAGAACAATTTATCACTTTGGGCTAAAAAATTTGGTTGGACTGGCTAAGTAGTTTTTCTCTAAGGAATAGATTGTCTAGAATACTTGAACTGGAGTGAAAAAATTATACAACTATAATTAGGACCCACCTCTCTCATCTCCTCTGCCTCTCTCCTCCACACACACATATTAGTACTAATAGAATTGAACTTCAAAAATCCCAACAACCATTAGATGGCAACAGTGTTATTTTTTTTTTCTGTCTCTCTTTTTGTGCCATCTATTGGTCTTATAGAGTTTTGCAGGCCAGAACAGATATTCTAATATATATGGAAACATTCCACTTTGACTTGGGCCATTGGTTATTTTAACCCTAAATTGTTTGCTTTGACTGACAGAAACTTCCTAAGGGCTCTTTCTTGCCATAGCTCTTTCTTTGTGTAGAAACACATTAAGTTCTTGTTTCACTCCATCTGAATTTAACTGAATGTTCAAATGTAATTTAATATCAAAACCTAAGCTATGATAGCCAACATCAGCATAGCAAAACCTGTACTACCTCTGCAAAAGCAAGCTGGAGTACTTTAGGAAAGCAGGTGAGGGAAGAGAGGAAGGTGTTGGAATGAAAGAACAGGAGCCCTAAAATGGTATGGCCCACTTGTTCTTAACGAGCAACAAATATTTCTGGTGCAAGCCAGAGGACAAACATCTCTTCTTCTCTGCCACCTGTTTCTTCCTAGGGGAAAGGAAGGAAAGGAAAGGAAAGGAAAGGAAAGGAAAGGAAAGGAAAGGAAAGGAAAGGAAAGGGAAGGGAAGGGAAGGGAAGGGAAGGGAAGGAAAGGAAAGGGAAGGGAAGGAAAGGAAAGGAAAGGAAAGGAAAGGAAAGGAAAGGAAAGGAAAGGAAAGGAAAGGAAAGGAAAGGAAAGGAAAAATCAAAATCAAATCCTGCTGAATCCTCAGCAGGTTTATAGTTAAGCCTTCTCACTCTGTTCATTCTTTCTGTGATCAACCAAAATTACTCACTGCAGAAACAAAACAGCGGGCAAAAACTGGATAGCATTTATTTCTGGAGATGCATTCATTATAATACTCATTGATTCTAAAACCAAACAATTATTGAAGCATCAATATTAGAAAATTTGATGCAATACTCTTCAAATATTTATATATGACATTTATTTTAGCATAATTTTATATAATTTTCTTTAATCTTTATAGAAAGCAGACTCCTGGGATACTTTCATTTCATGAACATTGTGATTTTTAAATAATCAGACAAGATTATTCAATTAGACAAGAAGATGTCCACATTATAAAGATTCTATTCTAGTGTAAAGCAAAACAAATAACAGTATTGTATTCTGCCAAAACTTTGTTCCTCTATGAATCTGTGGTAATCAACTCCTTGGATCTTTTGAATAGATATATTCAGGTCTGCATTGTTAATAAAATAAACCTAGAGGGGAAGCCATGGATATCAATGAGAAGGGGAGATGTTAAAAAATCAAAAAGGTAACTACAATTATATGATCAAATTCCTACATCTTTTTATTGTGTTACATCACAATACCTAAAAAATAAGGTTAGATTTCAGTTGTGGATTCATATCAACCATTTTGAGTTTTAGGATGGCCCTCACTGCTGCAGATGTTCCTGAAGAAAACTGAATGGAGTGATTTTTCTGGATGAATGCTGAACTAATTTTGAATAAATTATGTTACTTAGACAGCTTTTTGCCTGGAGAAATCCTTTTTTTTTCCTTGATATGAACTATTAGCGATGTTTTGGTGTTAAGAAAAAATATAATTTAGCACTAGCAATAAGACTTAGACCTAATTACCACTTCACAGAATTCTCAAAGCACTTTACAGAGTCAGTCACAACAATCCGGATTCTCATCAACCTCGGAAGGATGGAAGGCTGTGTTAATATTTTCAACAAATCTAGTTCGAACTCCTGCCAGTGTATGTAACCCAAAACATGTTTATTAGAATGCAGTCTCATTTTTTTATTCAAGTATCTCTATAGAAATATATGCAATAGAAAATAAATGCCAAAAGGAGGTGGAGATTATTTCTGCATCTAGTTAATCATTTGGAAAAAATGTGATTATATATGTAGTCTTGAAGAACTGAATAAGTAAAAGATGGGTGTATATTAGATTATGGTTTGAACAAGTTAAAAGTTAACCTCATTCAGTAGGGTACAAAGGTAAAATGCAGTTCCAGAATGAAGAAGGCTACCTACCTCTGCATTTACCAAAATTCCAAATAATAACCTGCATGGGTGAGAAAAGTGTAATAAGTGAATCATTACAGACATAATTTTAGTATATCCCAATGATTACTCAATCATTATCTTTTAAACAAATTTATTGAAAACCTTCTTGCAGGCTAGGAACTAGGTCATATAGCATCTATAGGTGGTGGAAAATTAACACCTCCCAATGCTATCATTCTAATCATATTTCAACCTAGCACACCTTCTTTGGCTGTTATATAATAGAAATAGAAGTATTGCTGTGTCCATAAAACATGCTAGACCCATTATAATGGATTGGACCACACCAATTCAATGTGGTATGGAAATTCAGCCAAATATTGGCTGAGCTGTGGGGTCCTGGTGCCCTGGAAGCTCGAGGGACAGGCTGGGCTCTCTCTGGTATCACCTTTCTCCACTGGAGACAATGAATCCCCCCAACCCCACCCGGGGCCACCACAGATACTCCCGACATGAATGATGTCGAGCTGACCACACCCACCCCAGCCATGCCCACTCACCCCTCATTGTTCCTCCTTTGTATCCCCAACATATTTGGCTGCTGTTTTTTCATTTTGGCCAATTGTCTCTATTAACTCACTTTCTGCACTGCCATTCTCACTTCCTCTTTTGGTCCCAATCCTTTTCTTCCCAGGTTGATGGAGCTTTCTTTATGAAAATATTGTTCTGTTTTTTCATCTCTTACTTTGAAGATGTGCCTTTTTTACTAATTCATAACAACCATACTAGATCACAGAAATAATAGCCAGTATGTGGACATTACAAAAGAAAAAGAAGGGTTTTTTCAAAAAATAAAATAAAATACTAGCCAGCCCCAAGTTAAATTATGATTGCTATTATTATTATTATTATTATTATTATTATTATTATTATTATTATTGATATTATTGATATTATTATTTCATATTATTATATAGCATCCAAAATTGTCTTCCTTCACCCTAGTTCAACTCTTTCAGCAAATGTTGCCAATGTGTTTCTCCATGGCAAAGACTAAAAATAGGCTCTTTATGTTAATGAAATTGATGTTGAGGATTACATGCCCAGCAGAGGCAAAAAAAACCCAAAAACCTCTTGCAAAGCCTTATAGGCAGCCCACAGGAATGCTTTTTAATTTATTTAACTGTAGAGTTCAGGTGCCCATTTGCAGCTGAGTCAACCAGAAAATGCCACCAAGCAGAATTCAAATCTGAATCTTCAAAGGAGGCACACAAGGATCTTCCGTCCATACTCACCATCAGACCATTTTTAGAAAATGCTACTAAAACCAATGTTTGTACAGGGCCCAAATTTAACTTATGAAGGTAAACATTCTAGTGAAGCTTCGGGAAACAAATAAGAGGAAGGCTAGTCTCTAGAAAGCCTTTCTTTTCCACTGTTTGGAAGATCACGTTCTCTCAAGTGGCTCCCATATATTTCTACTGTAACATATAGATTTACACATGGAAGACAAAAAAGTGTAATACTGAAATGGGGAAAGTCCTTCTCTTTTTAGAATCAATTCAACTAAAAATGACAAAATTATAAGTATAGGTAGTCCTTGGCTTAGACCTGAATTTCTATTGCTAAGCAAGGTATTTGTTAAGTGAGTCACATCCACATTTTGCAATCTTTTTTGCCATGATTGTTCAGCAAATCACTGTGGTCATTAAGTGAATTGTATGGTCATTATATGAATCCAGAGTCCTCCTTTGACTTTGCTTGTTGGAAGTTAGCTGGGAAATGGTGAACACATGATCCAAGATGCTGCAACCATTGTAAAAACATGCCTAGCACCCAAATTTTGATCCTGTGACTCTGGGGAGCTGCCACAGTCATAAAGTACTATGAGGACCAGTCATAAGTCCCCTATTTCTGTGCTGTTTTAACTTCAAATGATCACTAACTGAATGGTGATAAGTTGAGAACTTCCTGCATGTTTCCAATTCCCTTGAAATTCAATATTATATAGTCTCCATTTGTGAATCTGTGAGGCCTCTTACTTCTACGAACCATTTTAACAGAATACCCAAAACAGGCCCCCAAATTTGCAAATATGCCAATAGTCAAGAATGGCTGCCTTCTCTTATATTTAACCAACAGGCAAACAAAAATAATTGAAGAAAATTAAAGAGGATATTACAACAAGGTCTCTCATTTTGTTGTACATTAGTTTTACCTATACAGGTATTTTGCATGAAGTAGCATCGCAGGTTTCATATGAAGATTATACATGACTGATTAATTTCTTCTTCATGCCTTCAAATGCCCTAGCAGGAGTAATTCAGAATGTAAACCTAATGAGCTACTCTGAGTACATATTACCTAGCAACAAAGTGGTGGAAGAAAGCATGCTTATTACCAAACTTTTCCAGCTATATAGTTAGATTAGATTTACATTACATTAGATTTACATTACAAATTAACCCAAATGGTTGCTTGGATCTGTAGGGATTGTGCCATGATAGTTTGTAAACCAAGCTTAAGCAAACCATGGTTTAATGAATTAGGCAAATAAAAGCAAAGAAAGCTCTATATATAGGAACAGGAATTGTTTTCATTCTTCATCCTTAGAAATATTGACATTTTTCCACCTCAGAACCCCCAAAGTCTACAAGTTCATAGGAATTCACTCTTCTTATTCAGGCATGCTGTTAAAAATTTAAAACTAGGTGGTGGAATTTGCATGCCTTTAGTCTCCCTTGTTCTATAATTCTATGTCTGGCACAGATCTCTCTCATTGCACTAAGTGAGTTTGTGCAATCTGTCAGAGGAAACTGAGGTGAAGTTTATCTATAAACACCGTCAAAGGGAGAGGCAGCAAGTAGAGATTTAAACTGGCATGGGATGAAACATAGGGATGGTCTCTACTGGGAACGAATTTCAGATATGTGGTAAAACAAGCAACAACTATGCCAGGAAATGCCATAAAACATTAATTAAAAGATGACATGCATCATAACCAGGTTAAAGGCTGTAAAAATTTGTTTAATATTTGTTCAGATGGTGCTGTTGGCCTTAAATGAGGCTGAACAAAAGCATACCCTTCCTCCCACATCCAAATTCTTTTCCTGAACAAAGCAAAACTTTCATGGTGCTCTTTTTTTTTTTTTTTCAGAAAACATATCTCTTCCTGGCTCCCATCCTTTTGGCAAACTTCATTAATGAATCACTTATCAATATTAATACATTGCAATGTTGGCTGCCTTAAAGATGTTCCAGTGTAGGTTCTTCCCAGTTCCCACCCTCACCCCATTTAAAGCAAGTTTTGCCTCTGGCTCTCCTAAAACCTTAATTAAAACTCCCAGCAGAACTTTTAGAAAAGGAAAAAAATGTCAATGTTCCAAAACCTTTTGAGGGATATTGCTGGAGAAAACGTGCCAAATGTCTCAATAAAGACATGATACATTAAAGTGCTTAACTTGAGGTGTTTTTGGCATATTTCTTTCTCAACATTTCATTACTCTTGCATATGCATGCAACCTTTCTTTCTCTTTCTTATTCTCTCCCTCTCTCTCTTATTCCTCCCTTCCCTCCTCTCTCTCCAAACTTTCTGGAAAAGGATATGAATAAGTTTGGCATATAAAATTGTCTTGAACTTTTTAATAAGCTGTTTTCATGTTATGAGTAGCATAAGCAGGTGTGAGCAATCAGCTTTGGGGTGGAAGAAAGTACATTAAAAAAGCTAAAAATGAAAAAACTTCATTCATTTGTTTCAACTGAGTACTGTTTGATTTACAGCATTAGAAGTATATTCACAACATTTAAACTATCTTGGCTGGGTTTCTCAGGACAAAGATATACCAAGCAAATATCCCAGTAAAACCAAAGGTATATGGGACATGCAGTCATCACGGCTGAATTGAACCAGATTTTGATTTGGTCATGCTTTGCTTCTTCAAAATTCTGTTTAGTTTATGGTGAAGGGAAGCTAAAGGATAAATGTGTAAAGAAATAAACATAGGTGTCTGATGTTCATGCTTTCCTTGTAATGTTTATAGATGCATAGGAACACCTGCTAAGAACAATCAGGAAGCATTCTAAATCATTATTTTGTCCATCAAGCCTTCTTTGGAAAAGGGAAATGTTAACCACCCTTTTTCCTACCACTGAGTTTTTCCTGAAAATATTCCAGGTCTAATTTCACATCAGTGTTTTGTAAACAACATGTACTTAGAATAGTCATTTATATCTAATCAAGAAAGAGAAATTGCATTACACAAAAAAGACACAGGTGATTCAATAACAAGTTTATATTATGAATTTGCATGAAAAATACATATTGCACATAAATGTACACATATGCAATATGGCAAGAAACATTTAATTGTGTCGAGGTAGACATTTGATACATAATAAATATGCAAATTTATGATATCTCACCATAATTGGGAAACATCTGAGTGACCAGCATACCAGTTGATCCTGCTGTCTAGATGATACCTGTTGATGAATAACTTTACAGCCTTTAATTTTCCTTCTTATGATTCTTCAGCATTCTATAAGGCTCAGATTGGATAATTCTTCAAATCGGAGACAATTGAAGAATTAAGATTAAGCTCTGATGGTCTCTGAGATTCATTCAGACTGAGAAACATGGTGGCTTAAACAAGGAACTTGGGCATTATACAGGAATATCTATATAAGAAAATGCCTGGTCCTATATGTGCCATAGACTGTCCATACAAATCAGTAAGTCTTGGAGAAAATCAAGCTTCTCAATTTCTCTTAGAAACTTGAAATGAAACATCAAACAGGATAATGTTCATATGTGATATATCATGCTAAGAGAAAGATTGTTAAAGAAAAATATCATCCTTGGCACTTTTAAAGGAAAAAAAAAGTAGAAAAACAAAGTAATAGACATGATATGATATGATATGATATGATATGATATGATATGATATGATATGATATAACAATAAATACGGATGTTACTCTAGCAATAATTACCCACCTTATTGAAGACCAATCATAGTTAGAAGGTGAAAGATTTATATAATCTAAAGAGAAACCAGAATTTATGGTTGAAGACAGTTGTCTACAGTCATCCTCAATCTGACAGCAGCAATAACATGTTTAAATTCAGTCACATAGAGGTACATTATAAACCATATACTCATAAGTAACTAGTTAGAAGCCCTCAATTTCTCCTTAATTGCCTACCCCAAAAAATAAGACATGTGGACAAAGTAATTATAACATATATTTTATTATCATTGCTCAGTTGAAACCATTTTATTCTTTGGTCAAATTCTGAAAAAAAATATGGAAGTATCAACTGGCATGAATGTCTGATGTCCACTATGTCTTTGTCTTTCACTGAAAGCTCTGGAATAGTTTTATAATTGTTTTTTTTAACATTATGTGTTAAAAAACATAAAGCATGACATATAGCCAGGAATGTAATTTTAAATAAAAAGATGAATAATGACTGGAGGTGTAGAGAAATCTAATAATGCTGTCAGCAGAATCAGCAACAATGAATATAGCAAAATCAGACATATGTGGTAGAAGAATAAGCTATGGATTTATCCTCACATCCTCTTAATCATTTCATGAAGATGCCTTCCTAACTGTTTATGAAGGATAGCTCCATAGGATGTTGCCTTTGTTTCAGCCTACTTTACTGCAAAGCTAGCCATACATTTATCTTAGCTGTTCTAGATTTAAAGCAGTGTTTCCACCCTACTTTCAGCACATCACATTGACATATGTGCTATTTATGATACCTCATTTATTATGGTGATGACAAAGCCAGGACTGGAGTTTTGCCAGCTATTTGGAGCTAAAGCAGCAACATATCTTCCACTCTGGGGGTTGAGCACTGTTCTGCTTGATCATTATGAACTGGGCTTCAGGAGAGACTAACACCTGAACATATAACATCTGAATGGTGTTTTAGAAAATTGCCACTGAGGCATTGTGTACATATTGTACCTTATATACACAGATTTACTTTTCTTCTGTGGAACACTAGATTGGTTCTTAAACAAGATCTGACTGTGGCAGTTCCATTGCCATTACTGTGCCTCACCACTAGCTACAGAAGAGCTGATTAGTGCACTAGGCATCAAGCCTCACATCCACTTTCAACCAGCTCACAAAATTCCATAAAATGGAACAATCCACTCTCACAAATGCATCATGGATGGAGTTCTCTTGATGCATAGAATGATCTTTCTCCCACTTCAGCCTATACTTTTACGCTGCTCCACTGATCTGTCAGCTACATTATTTTTGGAACATGGAATCTGTTTTTCGGGGGGGGGGGTGCATTTGATTCATGTTCATAAGCCAAGTTAAAGGCATGGAGAATTTCTACACTGTGTTACTTCGGCACCTTGAAAGATGGCTAAAGCCTCTACACTAGGCACTTTCCCACAGTCATAGCAGGTTTTTTTTTTCTGAAAGATCATACAAAGTGAGAAGAGAAATATAGTCATATGAGTCCAATTGTTACTACCTTTAAATGGTCCCACATTAAAATGATATGGACAGCACCAGTCATTGGCCTTACAACTCAGACAGAATAGAGTCCACTGAACAATGTTAACATGGCCATGAGGAAAATGCTTTGAAGATTATTGAAATGTTATGTTAAGTTTTTTCTTCTTTTCTCTTTTTGTGTAGAAGTAATTTCACATTTGATACAAAAAATAGCCACGGCTTAATGGCTTGATCTTCTCAGGGGTGCAGTTTTTAGTCAAAATCCTATTTATTCTCGATGGAAACTGGACAATTCTACTTCAATTAAATACTTACCTGTTTAGCTTGCCTAGGAAAACAATATTATGTCCTTTTATGGGGGAGGGGGAGGGTAGAAAATGCCAAAACAAATGTCACAATGTTTCTGTGTTGTGATATCATGCATAAATATATAAGAGTAGAGATTACACTACACATTGTGGCACTTGCTTTGTTATGTTGATGACATATTGACTTGCTGAGGATATTCCTGTTTCCCAATTCAGAAATGCTGATAAATTTAAAGGCAAATTGCACTCATCCCCAGATCACTGTACAGAAAATGACTGGATTAGGATTGAACTCTTACTTCAACATTGAGGATTAAGTCAATTGTTTTTTTTAAGACATGTGGGTGGATCTATGAGGTGGCTAACCTCCCTTCCAGCTCTTTACTGATTCTTTGTACCTTTCAAATCCTACCACCTTTCTCTCTGTCCCCAGTGGGATAAGCTTACTCCAAGATTTCAGTGTAGTTTACAAATGACAAGTTAATGGATGAATAGGCTTACAAAAGATGGACAAATCTGAAGACTTTTAAAACAACATTGAGGAAATTATAAATGGTCTTGAAAAAGGTATTGTGTCTGTCCTGATCACTCTCTTACTTAAAAGTATTTTAATCAGTTCTCTCCCCCTCCCCCATTTCATGTGTCTACTGAATATATAGACAGTGCCAAACAGGTGCCAGTAAATTGGGTGTGTTATATACCAGGCATGTCTGAACTACAATAGATTGGATGATTTGCAAACCAGATGCTTGTTCCTTGAAATTAATGTTTCAAGGGGGGTGAATAATGAAATGTATTTTGGAGAAGCTGTAGGTTATTGTGAACACAAACTGAAAACTGATTACAAACCATCAAAGATATTAATATTGTTGCATATAATTTAAGCATTCATATGAATCACAATGGGTTAGTATTACAAAAATTCAGATGTATACTTTTTTTAAACACTCGATAGCTGTAAAAAATGACAGCATTTCAAATTCCACTCTTATACATCCTTATTTAGTGGTAGTATTCAGTAATTTTATTTGGTATATGCTTACATATAAGCACAATACAAGTCCTATTTTTATTTGGAAGTAATGGTGAAACCACAGAAAGAAATTAATACCATATGAATGTGAGGTTTATTACACATATCTGTCCATATTATCCTTTGAAAAGGCAAAAGATAATGTGGACAGATATGAATTGTGAAAACATTTGCATGAATACAGAGTTTAAGACTGATTGTTCAATATGATAATGGTGCTATATACTGAAAGTAAAACATGTGTGGGAATAAATAGAATGCTTAGGAAATGGTTTGATGATGAAAAAGAGGTGAGACAATGATGTGCGTTATCCCATTGATAACTTAATTTACACATAAATGTTTAAGGAATACTTAGAGTGATATTTGGGGTATTAGTTGGAAGTAAAAATCTATGTGTACTTTTTAATATAAATAAGGCCATGCTACTGACTAAAAATCCATCCAAATGATTTGCAGAGAGTCTTATGATGGAGAATAGAGAGACTTATGATGGAGAATAGAGAGTCTCATGATGGAGAATAGATCTAAAAATTAATGTACCTGTCAATAATGGTGTCCCCCAAGGCAGTGTTCTAGGACCAACTCTCTTCATACTCTACATAAATGACCTCTGTGATCATATTAAGAGCAACTGCATTCTCTTTGCTGATGAAAGTAAAAGCTGTTCTAATATCACAGACAATACTGCTACCCTTCAAAAAGACCATTGACGTATGTATCAGAATGGCAAAACAATGGCAACTTCAAATCTCAACAAATAAATGCTCTGTCTTACATATTGGCAAAAAAATCAGAAATAAACATACAAGCTGAATAGTCAAGATCTTGTTGATGATCCAAGCTCTTGTAAAGGACCTTGGAATACTCATCTCTAATGATCTAAGTGTTAGAGCCACTGTAATTACATAGCCAAAAAAGGCATTAAGAGTTGTTAACCTAATCTACGTAGCTTTTTCTTGGTAATATCACACTACTAACTAGAGCATACAAAACATTTGCTAGACCAATACTCGGATACAGCTCTCAATCTGGACCCACATCACGTATCTGATATTAGCACAGTGAGAAAGTCCAGAAATATTTCACAAGAAGAGCTCCACTCCTCTACTCATTGTAGAATACCTTATGCCACCAGACTTGAAATTCTAGACCTAGACAACCTAGAACTACACCGTCTTCGGTCTGATCTAAGTATGGTATATAAAATCATACATTACAATGTCCAACCTGTCAATGAATACTTCAGCTTCAACCACAACAACACAAGAGCACACAATAGTTACAAACTCAAGGTAAAACGCACCAAACTTGATTGCAGGAAATATGACTTCAGCAACAGAGTGGTGAATGTCTAGAATACTGACTCTGTGGTTTATTCCCCGAATGCCAAAAACTTTAACTTTAGACTTTCTACTAATGACCTCAACCTTTCCTAAGAGGTCTATAGGGGATGTGCATAAGCGCACCAACATGCCTACCATCCCTGTCCTATTTCTTTTATTTTTCTTATATGTACCCATTTCATGTATTCATGACTATTTATATACTTATACCTATTATCTTGTGAGCAATTGACAAATCAAAATAAATAAATAAAATAAAATAAAAATAATGTATCAAAGACCAAAATAGTTGTGTTTGGCAGAGAAAAGAACAGTTGCATGTGAAGCCATTGGATTCTACAAATAAATTGTGTAGTGGACTCCAAAAGGGATTAACCACTGAAAAATTTTCTAGAGATAAGAACCAATTCAATGAAAAGGGGCTAAAAATCATCAGTAGGAGACTGCTTCAGAATTCTCAGGTCCTCTGGATAAGAGGTACTCCACCAATGAGATTGTTCAATCCAGGTAGCAACAAGGAGATAGGAAGATTAACTCGAAGAAGGAGGGTCATAGGTTCAGTGGGAGAAGTATACATGAAGAGATTTCATTGGGAGAGAGACGGAAACAGAAGAATTGTTTTGTGACAGGAAAACAAAACCCTGAGGAAAAAAGTAGGGAAGAATTCTGTGGATTACCACAGAAAAATATGTCAAGGAGGAGACTTATTGGAAGAGAAGGCATTATGGAATAAGAGGGAGGGGGATTATTTATGATTTAAAGTTTGCTTTGTTCAATTTATGGGCACACATAAGTGGGTCATAAATGACTCTGAGCAGTAAACAGAGCACATCAATATAATAATAGAAAATAATAACACAAACAGAAATAAAAAGAATGGCAGCTGAAAGAATAATAATAAATATTAACAACAATAATTCACCAATTCCTAACCCTAATGTCTCAGAGAATAGCCAGATATTAAGGGCCTTTCAAAAAGCCAATCTAAAATCAGGTCAGGCTCAACATAATTTCATTCTACTAAAATTAAAATTAGACATGGAATGGTAGATTTAGCTATATCTTACATACCTTTTCTTATTACACAGCTTTATTTTCTTTTCCTTACTCTCACCCTCTTTCTTCTTACTGAATAATACTCCATCCCTTGAAAGAGAATAGCAAGCAAATGTATATGTGCATACACAACATACACAAATAACATTCCTTTTTCTATTATTCCTGCATATTGTATTCTGTTTAAACTCATCCTGCTGAGACTGAGCAGTATCATTTTTATTTTAGTTTATTTTTATTTGTCAATTGCTTACAAGATAATAGGTACAAGTAAAATCATAGTTATGAATACATGGATACATATAAGAAAAATAAAAAATATATAAAAGAAACAATAGGACAGGGAGGGTAGGCACATTGGTGCACTTATGCATGCCCCCTACAGACCTCTTAGGAAAAGGGTGAAGTCAATAGTAGACAGTCTAAGGTTAAAGTTTTTGCAGTTTGGGGAAAAAAACCATAGTCAGGTAGAGTATGCCAGACATTGACCACTCTGTTGCTGAAGTCGTATTTCCTGCAATCAAGTTTGGTACGATAAACCTTGAGCTTGTATCTATTGTTTGCTCTTGTGTTTTTATGCTTGAAGCTGAAGTAGTCACAGACAGGTAAGTCATTGCAACGTATGATTTTATATACTTTTCTAAGATCGGAACAAAGGCAGCATAGTTCTAGGTTGTCTAGGTCTAGAATTTTGAGTCTGGTGGCATAAGGTATTCTGCAACGAGTAGAGGAGTGGAGAACTCCTTGTGAAATATTTCTGGACTTTCTCAACTGTGCTAATATCAGATACGTGATGTGGGTTCCAGACTGATGAGCTGTATTCGAGTATTGGTCCAGCAAATGTTTTGTATGCTCTAGTTAATAGTGTGATATTACCAGAGAAAAAGCTATGTAAGATAAGGTTAACAACTCTTAACGCCTTTTTGGCTATGCAGTTACAGTGGGCTCTTACACTTTAGGTCATTTGAGATGAGTACTCCATAATCCTTGACAGAGTTTGGATCATCAACAAGGCTGAGACTATTCAGCTCATTTATATGTTCAGATGGGGGAGTGAAGCTGAAAAAATAATCTCTCAGGGACATCAAAGGTGCTTAAGGTAAGGCTTTGCCCTGCCCCATTCATTGTTCCTTATATATAAAATATTTATAAGAGATCCAGATAACACCACCTTGTAGAACTTTCTCATGCTTATCTAACATTTCTATCTCAGTCTTTACTTTTCTCAAACTGCCTTTTAATATGAAAAAGCTAGAATAACCATGCAATATATTTTGATTGGTGGCTCTAAGAACAGAGACTGACATCGAACTGATCAGAATGTTCAGATGATCATCTTTCAACAAATATATTGCTCTTCAATAAGGAATACAGAACTGGTTCATAAACAAAATATGTAGAAAACATCAACAGTTTAAAGTAACACATGATCAAACAATAAACCATCAAAACTATGTTAAAATCTTGTGCAGTCAAAATCTGCAACAGCAAGTCTATCAGAAGATTCCAAACACCTGGATGAACAGGTGTGTCTCAAGTGATTAGTGAAATTGAACTGATAACAATGCTTGATAAACCTTCAAAGGCTGCAATTTCCATAGCAAAGTTTCCATAACTAAGAAATGCGCAAGAAAATATGCATAATTATGTGTGTGCATGTTTTCAACACGTACTGAAACCACCAGGGCCAAAGCATAAATATGATCATAAGATCAGAAAATTGGCAACATAAAACTCACAAACTTTCCTATTCTTTAAGAGTCCCCACCGTCCATTAGAATTTAAAAGCATTCAGAATGACGAGAGGCAGATGTAGAACTTCATACTAGCATCTAGTTCCAAGATTAACAATGTAATCCCTGGCTTGAAGTTCCCAATTTAACTAGTAGGCAGTTATATATTTGTTTCCCTGTCTACCATACATGTCTTTCCTTTTCAGCAGAATTCATGGTGGCTTTGGGAAAAATGTTAAATGTGAAGATTCAGCTAAAATGTTGATTTGCCATCTTGCTCTCTCACAGTGACTAATCAGATGCTTCTGGGACACTCACAAACAGGGTCTGAAAGTAATAACCTCTTCCAGAAATTACCTCACAGCAGCTTATACTCTGTGTTGTTTTTTGAATAGGTTTGTTCCATATAAACCATATGACTAATAGCTATTTGCAGTCATGTCCTTTATGTAATTCCCAATAATTTCATATCCATAGTGATAGAAGTAGATATACTTAGCTTCAAAAATCTTGGTACACCAAATGAACAACATCAAATTGTTGTTTTTTGTCATATGAATTCTAACTTGCCATACTCAAATTTTCTAAATGTATACATAAATGAATTTATTCATTAAATGTATATGTCACCCAAACATTTGTATGTTAAAACAAAATACACACTTCTTTAAAGTGCATATTGAGGAAACCATGTGTGTATTGTCAGAAAATTGCACCAAAAGTTATTGATACAAGCTTTTTAATTCATTGTCATTTGTAATTCAAGTTGATTTATTTAATTATGCAAATTAAAATTGACCAAGATCTACCTGATACTGCTTTAAGTCAGAAGTATGATCCAAATAAGGCATCAACAGATATGTATTTGGCTATTGTAAGAGTTTACTAATATTAATGATGCCATGGCTTAATCACTTATCAAACTTAGTAGTTGCCAACAGAAAGATCTTACACATTTGGCTAACAAGTTTTCAAGAATTGAGCAACTAAGTAATGAGAGACCAATGGCCAAACAGCCAATGCAACCACTCCTAAGATAAAAGTTGTGGAGAATATTGCAATTTGAAGATGGAAAGCATTAGATATGAACTGGCTCTCAGCATCAAATATAAAACTTTAAAATGTTAAAAGAAGTTAACAACTGTATGCTAATTACTTTTACAATGTTTGTACTGAAAGAGATTTGAAAAGGCTGTGTATATGTGGAAAGATCAGATATTCAATTTAACTTACATCATCTAGATCATTAAGGTTATATCATGTCCTGCTTCCATCCAGCTTGATGCATGAAAGATGGAGACATTCCATGTCTCCTTGTCGCGACTCTTTTCGGTTTTTTTTAAAAATAAAAATAAAAAATAAAGAAGACATTTAAGCTTGCGCATCACAAAACCACATTGCAGGGTAGCCTTTTGTCTGAACTTTGAAGACTTGTTTTACTTACAACATGACCTAGATTTGAGCAAGGACTGCCAGAGGGTAAGCCTTGCTTAACAATCTATTGCACCACAGAAACCACCCAACATAAGATATATAACTCCTTTGCCACAGGCTGACTTGCTTACACAGGCCTACTTTGCTAACAACGAGAGATTCCTGCACAGAAAAGACACACTTTACGGGTCTTGGATTCTGTGAAGCGGTATCAATTTTCTGCCAGGGTCCTACATATATTTTGCTGATGATGAATCCATGCCCTAAGAAGCTTATGTTCATAAAATAGGAAGATAGATGGAAATTCAAAGAACGCAATCAATTGGGAAGCTTTTTTGTGTAAGCAATAGGGAGAATTCTTGCACTGCTTTCTAGAAGATTGGAATAGGGAATTTGTATTTGTTTGTTTGTTTATTGGCTTTATTAATTCCATCCAACTTCAAAAGACATTCTATGTAGCTTAGAATATGTCCAATAAATAAGTTAAAAACACAACTAAAAATTATATCACATATGTTTCTTTATGTGTGATTTATTTTTCCATTATTATCCTACCATGCTTCATGAAGTACAAAGTGGCATACATGGGTGTTGCCCTCAGTTTAGCTTCACAATTAAATGCTAAAAAGTAGGTTGAGGGAAGGACTGGCCCAAAATCACCCAGAGAGGTTCATGGCTGAGTAATGATTTGATTTAGATCTTTTCTGCCTAACATTTATACTACATTAACTCGTTGTAACGTTTTTTAACTGCATATAGCAAATTCAATATTTTGAATGCACTATCTTCCCATTGGAAAAATTATCAAAATGAATGTGATCATTATTTCAAAAATGGAAAAGTAGAGTTTAAATATCAAACATCAATTAAAATCAAAATGTTCCATGCTTCTGAATTATGAAACTACTGTTCTTTTAGAAATTATGAATCTTTTCTTTTGTTAGAAAATCAGTCACCTTACCTTTCCCATTATTGCAAACCTGAGTATATGATCCCAATAGTACTCTCCCAATTACTCTCTCCGCTAGGTGGATTATATTGTGATTGATAGATGGATGGAGAGAGAAGGAGATGGGGGGGGGGATATGCTGTAGATAGATATAGTTAGATGGAGATGGATAGTTTGATAATCCTGATTGTGACTGTGGGAATATCCTACAAACTTCATATTGCAATAGAATGCTGCATTAGAAGGTTCCCTGGATCCTTGCATGAAATACATCATCTTGATAGCATTGTTATCCAAAAGCTAAATGATCTAGATATAGAGCCAAAGGTTTAGACATCCCAGTAACTGCTCATACATAATGTAATTCTATTCGTAATTTTACTCATCAGTTATATTGTGTGTTTTTAAAAAATATCAGTGATCTGATCTTTTAATTTTGACACATTTTATATGCTGTTTTTGAGATTTTGTATGCATTAATGCTGTATTCTGTTATGCCATATGATTAATAGAGAGACTGAGACAGACAGAAGATAAAAATAGATGGATAGATAGATAGATAGATAGATAGATAGATAGATAGATAGATAGACAGACAGACAGACACAGACACAGACACAGACAGACAGATAGAAATAGAATACAACTGGTAGCTATTATATCCTTGTGCTTCAAGAATCTATTTAATCCTCTTTAAAGGATGCATTTAATGAATTTTCCATCAACATTTCTTGTGTTTTTCATGTTTAATTGTTGGTCCTTCCTCTTAGATCTTCTAGTATGTTAAATTAATATCTGATCAGAATGTATAAACAGTTTACTCTTAGTTGTCTTCCTGCATCATGTGGTTTATAGACATATTAAAAACATTTATACAGACAAAAGAGATGATACAGTCAATTTTGTTGTCCTATTACTAGCTTCTTTTCTATATATTTAGTAGCAGAAGTGTAATAATCACACGTGCGCGCACACACACACACACAAAAAAAAAACATTTTTCATTGGAATGCATACGCATCAGGAAAAAGTAAAGGACTGGACTTCCAAAGGTTGGTTATTAACAATAAGTCTACATTTACATAAATATTTTCAGCAGAATATATACTGCTGAACCTTGTACAGGCAAACTCTAATTGCTGTTCTTCCTCCTCTAAACATCTTCATATTCCAAAATATTGTTTTAAAATTCTTACTTTAATTGTCAGAAGAAAATTCCAAGGATGTTGGGGTTGAGGGATATTGGAGTAAGGCAAAATCACATCTCATTTATATATTACTGACAAAACTGTTTAAGTAGTAGAAGGATGCATTCCATCCTTATAAAGGACAAAGAGGAAGCAATTTGGTGTAGTAATTAAGGCACCAGGCAAGAAATTCAGAGGGTGTGCATTCTAGTCCTGTCTTCGCCACAAAGACACTTGGGTGACTCTGGGCCAGTGACTCTCATTTGTCAACACAACAAAAATTATAAGTGGGATCTGTAATAAAAGCTGCAATGTGGAGGATCCTTTTTCTGGGTTTGAATAAGCCAGATAATCAGGTTCTTCTTTCCATCTTTACTCAACAGACAATATTCCATAATTATTGGGCTATTATGTGAGAGTCCCACTTATACAAATTTGAAATGCTGCGGAGTCTACTGATAGCTTCCTCTGGGTAATATGTGCAAGATGCCATGTTGACTATCAAAGGATTAATACTAAGAAATGAGATCAATATAAAAATATATAGGAGAGCCTATCCTATTCTTCCATTACAAAAAGAAATCAGTATAATAAGAGAAGTTCTTTAGTAATCAAATTGTCTGCAAACTTGTTATTTTTTCAGGGTAATCAGATCAAAACATATATTTTATCAATTATTGTTAAATAATGTTATTCTTTTTTATTACTGCAGCTAATAGTAACAATGCTTTGAGTTCCTGGCATGGTGTTGCTTCACAGCATTCTTTGGGGTGGGGGGAAGAGGAAGAGGTTCAGAAATTTCCCAGTTGAAATTTGTTTTATTCTCAACTATTTCAGTAACTATTACAGGATCTCCAAAAAGGGATATTTTGTAGCAATAAAGGGATTTTTTTTTTTAGTTGAACATAGCATTTCCTCTTTTCAGAATTGTGGAAGCAATTGTCACCCAGCTGAATATGAGTTCTGCTAGTCCATTATAGCTATAGATCAAGCCATAAGATTTCATTTAATACTTATTTAAATGCTTAATTGGATTGTACAAGGAATTTACTTTGATGTAGAAATGAATAACAAAGCTTTTGTACTGGTCAGACCTGCCCACCCCCCATGCTCCAATATGCACCAATCCAGAACAGCTGAAAACTGGGACAGCATATTGCCATGTGAAATGAATTGGCTTAATGGAAATAAATATATATAATGAAAAGAAGGACTAGGGAGTGACATGATGGCTGTGTTCCAATATCTAAGGGACTGCCACAAAGAAGAGGGGGTCAACCTATTCTTTCCTGACAGTTAGAACAATTAATCAGTGGAATAACTTGACTGCAGAAGTTGTGAATGCTCCATCATTGGAGGTTTTTAAGAAGAGATTGGACAGCCATTTGCCTGAAATGTTATAGACTTTCCTGTCTGAGTAGAGGATTGGATGAGAAGACCTCCAAGGTCCCTTCCAACTCTGTTATTCTGTTATTCTATTATATGCATTCATAAGTTATAAAAATAATTATAAATAAATATACTACAAATCAGGGCTGCAATAAAATGTTGCAAATTGTAGTGCTTCTCCTCCAAACCTTGGAGGCTGGTGACATATTTGGAATGTTGAGTTTTACGTCATTTCCCTTTAAAAATAATGATGGGATGGGCCATGGCTTCAAGCCATATACATCCCTTATCTGCATGTTACTGTACCCACAGCATGTAGTTGCCTTATTAACCATTTTGAAGAGATACATCCTCATGTACATATATATATGTAAATATGAGTAAGCAGTGTGCAACAGCAGCCAAAAAACCTAATGCAATCCTAAATTGTATTAAAGTACCTAGAGTACTGCATCCAGTTTTGGTATAAAAAAGAAGTTGAGGTTGTAGAAAAAGTACAGAGAAGAGCAACCAGGATGATTAGGGTACTGGAAACTAAAACATATGAAGAATAGTTACAGGAACTGGTCATGGCTAGTCTAGTGAAGAGAGGGACCATGGGAGACATGATAGAGGTCTTCCAATATTTGAGGGGCTGCCACAGAGAGGAAGGTGTCAAACTATTTTCTAAAGCGCCTGTAGGCCAAACAAGGAATAATGGATGGAAACTGAACAAAGTGAGATTTAATCTGGAAATAAGGAGAAACTTTCTGACAGTGAGAACAATCAACCAGTGGAAGAGCTTGACTCGGAAGTTGTGGGGGCACCATCACTTGAGACCTTCAAGAAGAGATTGGACTGCCATTTGTCAGAAATGGTGCAGGGTCTCCTCCTTAGATGGGGGTTGGACTAGATGACCTCCAACTCTGATTATCTGTTATGATGTACTTATTGAGACCACATCTCTTGTACTAGAAGAAGTCACTTGTCCTGAGAAAGGAATATTGGTCGCCCTGAAGAATGACATTTTTAGTTGATTTTTTTTAAATGCATATTGACCTGTCATTTCACCAAAAACTGCTCTTTAAAAAATGTTGGTTTACATTGCAAGAAAATAGGCTTGAGCAGAGTAGACGTCTCTGCCAGTTTTTGTTTTGCCCTGTTTTGTTTTGTTTTTACCATAGGACTGTGAACTTCCCAGGACCTATAGTCCTATAATCCTATGCCAAAAACATAAATGAATAAACCAGCTGATGGGTTCAGCATATGAGGTGATCTGGAAGAAGTTCTTTGTGATGGAACTATCCCAACTCACAAGACATGGGGTTTTTTGTGTGTTTTATGCACAGCTATTATATATCCAAGATTGGTTGCATGGATTCAATGAAAAAGGGAAAGGGGAGAGCTAGTGAAAGTGCCCAGGGCTCTCCAGATCCTCTTCATCCCATATGGAGACTAATTGAAGCCAAGGGATCCATCCATCCCAACCCTAAAACTATCCCATATCATATGTGTAAAGACAATTTCACTGTCTGACCTCACTGCTCAGTACATTATAGCTCATCAGTGGAGGACAATGCAAATTATCTCAATATATTTTCAACCAATTCAAGGACAGAAGAATGCAGGTTAAAATGACTGTAAGAAAGTGATACTTTCAAAATCTGTTTTCTATGAACCAGAAAACCCCATGAAATACAATGGCAAATTGTCAAAAATAAAGTAGAAAACAAGAGAAAAGAAGGGGACCTTTATAAGTTTTTTAAAGAAGGGATTGTCCATAGAATTAATATTAAAATTCATTTTTTTCAAAATACCAACACAACAATTTACCAAAACATATTTTTAAATCCAAAATCAGGGGTGTCAAACTTGTGGCCCATGGGCCAGTTGCATCACGTTCTGGCCCCACCCCCACTCTGTTTAGCAAAGGGGGGAAATCCCTATACGTCACATGACAACACCGTCATGATGCAAGTTTGACACCCCTGTCCTACATGTTCTGATGATACTTCCTGATAAGTTTTGAAATATATATATATGTGTGTGTGTGTGTGTGTGTGTGTGTGTGTGTGTGTGTGTGATTGATGTTGAGTGTCGTGTTGGTTGTTTAAGTTTTCCCGGGTACTTACATGTGTGCTGTTCAGCTTCCTTCGGGTATTATCTCACACGTCATTGTAGTTGTGCTTTTTAAAATTGTAGCAAACGTTTCAAGCAGAGAATCTCATACTGCCATCATCAGGCCTTCTGTTAAGCTGCCCACGCCTTCAATATGGGGTCAGGCTATTGGCCACACGCCGTTTAGTTTTTAAAATTTGAGTATGCCTAGGGATATCATGGTTGTCCCAAGTGATGGTTCTTTCGTTTTCTTCATTACCTTGAATTGGTTGGGAGGAGTTCGTTGGGTCTTATGAGGTTTATTAGTTGCTGGAGTGTTTTCTGGTTGCTATCTTCTGTTGTTTGTGGCTTGATTGGGCTCGCAAGCAAATTGCTGTTCCTGTACTATGGAGGGCTTTCAGTGCAGATTGGCTTCGAGCATGAAAAGGATAGGGCTTTATTATCTATTAGGTAGAGATAGGTTCAATCTGGTGCTGGTTGGGGTGTGTTTGTGCAGTTGGAGAGTATTCCAGAGGACGTCTGTTATAGATGGGCCCACAGGTTGAATCTGTTGGCCGTGGCTTGTGTGAGTGACTGAGATCTTCTTGCTAGTTGGGAGAGTGGTAAGGCTTCAAATTGATTGACAGCCTGGGTGACGAATCATCTCTCTATTCATGCTTTCAGGTTTTTTTCGATCTCTATGCGCTTCTCTGATGAATTTCTTGTTGGCTGGGGTTTTCTATAGCGTGGGCTAGGGCAGTTGTTAGGTGCATTGAAGTTGATGTTTGTGTGCGCTGTGCTTTCAAGTGTGTTGGGACTAAGGTATAAGGAGGTGTAGTTCACTTTTCTTACTGCATTTGTGTTCATCCAGGCGGGAGTACTTTATTCGTTTTTGTTGGTCTTCACAAGTTGATGGGCCGCAATGATGCACAGGGGACTCGTATATGCCTTGGTTTTCCAGGTCAATTTTATATATTGGGTTTTGCTACCAGGGATGGCTGCTTATTTTCTGTCCTGTTTGAAGGCAAGTCTTGAATGTGATGGCTGTGTAGTATCTTACTTGATTTTGTCTGTAGTACCCGCTTATGTAGGGTCAAGGACAGCCTTTTCCATTAGGTAGAATTTCATCTGTCGTAGGTCTCCCATTATGTCTTAGTGTTCTTTGTGATTCAAGCCGGTAATTGTTTGCTTTGGTGGAAGCCGTTGGCTGGTCAATACTTTCATGTCAGGGTGGCCATAGTTCACGTCTTTATGTGTTGTCTTGTCTGCCAGGCATGTTTGGTTCTGAGGTGAATTAGTTGTTTTGCCACGGAGTTATCTGTGCTGGTGTGATGGATTGGATGTGAAGGTAGTGGTTGGTGTGTGTTTTTACTTCTGGTATATGGTGTATACCTAGTGTGGCCATCTGTTCTTTTTGTTAGATTAGTAACATCTAGGAATGGATAGTTGTTTTGGTTTGTTTCAATGTCATGGTGAACTGTGATTTTGGTATGTGTGCCTGTTTAGGGTGGTGTTAGGAAATTGTTTAGGTTTTCTTTTCCATGGGCGCCCAAATTACAAATGTGTCATGTGTATGGTAGTTTAACGGCATAGTTATTTAGCATTTTTGGGGTGGCATGTAACCAAGTCGCTAGAATTGCGAATTTACTTCAAATGTAAACAGGAGTTGCAAATAGACAGGTGACATGCGTACATCGTGAGGCCACCATAGGGGCTCTTGCAGGTTTGCTGTAGATCCTGTTTGTCGCTTTGTTGTGAAATATGTGTTGGTTAAGCAGTTGTTCTGCTAGTGCCATGAGTGTATTAGAGCTGGTTGGTATTTTTATTTTTGATGGTTTCAAGATGTTTCTTTTTATCGGACTTAGTGAAATAGTGAAAACCACGTCGAAACTATACAAGGCGATCTCACTTGTTCCACAATAGATCTTTGAACATTTCCAAGAGTGGGTATGGAGTCTTGTACATCATGTGAAGCTGCGGTTGTCGAGCATGGGGCTGTAAGTTTTTTGCTTTGGACGTGACTAAGTGGTCTGAAGTTATGCACTTCTTTGTTGTATTTTTTGGGAGGCCGTGATAGTTTGGCATCTGGAAGTTTTCTGTTTGGGATGAAGTCATGCTGTTTTGATTCTCTTTGCTCATTGGCTGGTTATAATTTATTCTTGGTTTTTCAGTATGTTGTTGGTTCATGTTTAATGGTTTGTATGTGGAGTCTTGGAGTAGGTCTGTCAATTTTGTTTCGTAGTCTTTTCTATCCAAATATATTTATATATATTTATATTTATTCATGAGCAAATAGAAGCTGAAAAATAAAGGAAGCACTTGGTCTGGATGCTTCAGTTAATTAACTTGTCTCTATCACTGAATAATAGGCTCTTTAATCTCTTCTCCTGAGCACCACCAATAGTTCTGGGTAGGAACTTGTATATTGTACTTTTGCAATGGTAAAGGAATGATTTATTCCTAAGTTTTCAGTTCATTATTTACACAAACTTAAATTTGACTCCTTTTTCCAGTTAATTATGATAGGTGATATTTCACACTTTCCATAAGGTTACAGAACCAGTTTATGATGTCTGCATTTTCCTTGAAAAAAAAATGCTTTCTAGTTGCAATCTAGTTTTTCCAGTTTTCTTAGTCTTCCCTCCCTCCTTAGTCTGGGAGACAAAAGCATTTATACACTTCATAAGCAAAGTAAGTGCAAATTTTAAAATGCATTTCTTTTTGACTCAATT
Organism: Laticauda laticaudata; assembly: GCA_004320025.1. Taxonomy (NCBI): domain Eukaryota; kingdom Metazoa; phylum Chordata; class Lepidosauria; order Squamata; family Elapidae; genus Laticauda; species Laticauda laticaudata. Next base: position 42,991 of record BHFT01037726.1, read on the forward strand.
TCAGTAAGTGATAAGAAAGTGCCAATAATAATGTGGGGGAATCATTTTATTATATTGAAAAAGGAACTGAACTTTTGTCTCAATGTTCTGAAGTTACCACTGGACCAATATTATATCAAAGACTAAAACTGCTTTAAACTAAAACATCTGTGTATAATTATGTCTATTGCGTGTGAAGCTGAAGCTCACACTGCATTGTGATTCTGGGTAACTGAAGTTGTAAAAAGAATGTTAGTTCATCTTTCTAAGTAGTTAAGAAAATAACTCCACAAGAAATATGTGTGGTTTTATTACAAGTATGGTAAATGTTTGTGACCCTAAAAATTCAGATGATATGATCATAAAAATACATTATTAAATGAATTAATTACAAAGGTTTTACTCCATTACATATTATTCAAACAACTTATGTAAATAATGGGGCAATATAGTATTCTGAAAATAGTCATGTTTTTCCATAGATCAAAGAATGCAATTTTTCCTGAAGGACTAATAATAGTTATCCAAAAGTTAGATTTACACATTGTTTCCTTCTAAAGGATTCAAGAATTCTTCCCATTTCATGTTATTCTTACAACAGCCCTGCGAGGCAGGATAAGAGATAACAATAACAGTCAAAAACACCCAGTCAAAAACACCCAATTTGATAATCAAAGAGAGAGGGAGGGAGAGACAGAGAGTTTGGTTTCCAGGTATCTGAATAGGTGTCATATGAAATAAGTCCAAAACCATGTGGATTTGTTGTTGTTGTTGTCCAGAGGGTACATATTATAGGACAGCAAATTCTAAACATTAGGAAAGGTTTCCTTAGAGCAAAAGTAGTCAATTCCCTGTAGCACAATGAATTCCCTTCATTTTCTGTGTAGGGAAAAGCTGGATAGTCTTCTCCACATTGTCTGTGTAAGTAGAAGCTGGATAGACTTTAGTCGGGTTCTTCTCATGAGCATGTTATTGGATCCCAATAGTTCAAATCTATATTACTAGGATTCTAAATACTGTAATTATTGTGAGTTGTAAAAAATTGAGAAACATCCATACATCTTACTTCCTGTTCTATTTAATGTCATTTCTTCATTATACATGCATTATATTATTGTCTGTCACTGCTGAGAATAAAACAAACATTTTATGATAGTTTGGCAACACTTACTCACTTTTGTTTATTTAGTTGTATTTTAGTTTTGGGCCACCCAATTAAGTAGCATCTCAGGGCTTCTTAAAAAGAGTTCTCCCGAGAAGTCTATAATTATGAAAAATGTATTTTAAAAAAGAGCAACCAGGAGCAAGGTGAATGGACTCAATTATAACAGTGATGAGTGCATGGTTGAAAGACCTGAAGTAATAGATTACCCTGAACAAGACCTATCTATATAAATATTATATAGTTATAATATTTATATCATAGATATATAAATATATTACGTAATACTAAGAAACTACATCACTTTTGATGAATCATAATCAATATCAAAAAATCATGAAAGGCTTCATACTGGTAACCATAAAGCATTTTTAATTTTGGAAGTCAATTGGCCAACCAGTGCAGGCTCATTGAAATAGATCTTGTCACATGCGTTCGTATCGAGAAACCCTAATTGAGGAATATAGCAAGACAGTGAAAATGAACAGCGGACATTCATGTTTTAGAGTTAAGCCAAAGTGTATTTTTAGCATCATCACTTAAGGGTTCTGTTTTTTTAAAGAGTTTTTGAGCTTTTGGCTTGGTTAGGGTTAATATGAAAATGATTACAATTTTATGTCCTGCAAAAAGATATAGATGGCGTTCCCTCTGGAAAAAAAGTTATGTTTTGCTGAAGGAGAAAGGCAACTCTCTCCAGTTCATCCCATGTTTCCTCTTCTGGATTCGCCAGATTTGAAAAAATACTATGAACAATGTTTGGGGCTTTGCCATTGTGGGAGTAATACAGTCCTTTTGGAAGGTTTTTTAGAATGAAGAAACCAAGACCATGAATATATATATATATATATTATATATATTATATATTATATATATATATATATATATATATATATATATATATATATATATATATATATATATATATGTTTTTTTTAAGCTCTCGCGGTACTTACATTTGTGCTGTTTAGCTTCCTTCGGGGTATTATCCCACGTCATGTTATTCTGTTTAAAGTTGGAAGTTCATTGTAGTCTGTTAAAGTTGTAGCAACGTTTCAGCAGAATCTCATCTGCCATCAATCAGGCTTCTGTATGGGAAGTGTTGTCTCCACAGTTCCTCTGTTTCAAATTTGAGGCTGGTCTATTCTGATTGGCTTAACCTGGGTCTGTGTTCCTTGGACTTGGAGTTGATTTTGATTTGCTGTTTTCTGGTTTCTTCTGTTCTGTTTTGTTGGCTTTGATTGGCTGGCAGCACTCTTGTCTTGTGATTTGAGCTTTCCTAATGCAGCTTGGCTTCGTGTGAAAGGACGGCTTGCGTATTCCATCAGCAAGCTGGGTTTCACAGGGGGGCTGGTGGGGGGTGTTTGAAGTTGGAGGCATCAGAGGAGTCTGTCTGTGCTCAGGTGTTTGTCTGTTTTGTGGTGTGGGAGATCTTTCTATTTGAGAGTGCAGAGCTTCCCAAATGACTTGACAGTCTGCTGGAATCATCTCTTCTATTTCATTGCTGTCAGGTCTTTTGTTTCAATTCTTTCAATTCTCTTTCATCAGAAGAAGCCATAGGAAATTGAAAAAAGACTGACCAGCATAATAGAAGAGATGATTCCAGCAGACTGTCAATCATTTGGAAGCGCTTGCACTTCTCAAAAATGTAGAAAGACTCCACGCCAAAAAACAGACCAAACACGCTGAGGGCACAGGACAGACTCCCTTTATGCCTTCCAACTGAAACACCCCCAACCTAGCACAGACAGACTCGCCTCTATGCCTCCACTCAAACACCCCCCCCACCAGGCACCCAGGTGAAAACCCAGCCTTGCCAATGAATTTAGCAGCTTGCAATTGAAAGAGCAAGCGTCCGTTTCACACGGAGCCGCTGCACTGAAAGCCTCCAAACAACAAGAAACAGAGTGTTGCCAGCCAATCAAAGCACAAACAGGACAGAAGAAACCAGAAAACAACCAATCAATTCAAACCCAAGTCCAATCACACAGACCCAGGCTCCTAGCCAATCAGAATGGACCAGCCCTCAAATTTAAAACCAGGAGTGTGAACACACATCCATTACAGAGCCTGATGATGGCAGATGAGATTCTTTGAAACGTTGCTACAACTTTAAACAGCACTACAATGACGTGGGATAATACCCGAGAAGCCAAAACAGCACCACATGTAAAGTCCCGCAAAAACTTAAAAAAACAGAAATTATAATATATTATCTGTTAGTTAACAAGCACTATAATGACTTGGCGATAATACCCGAAGGAAGCTTCATTGGACTTGGAGTTTTGATCTGATTGGTGTTTCTGTTTCTTCTGTACTGTTTTTGTGGCTTTGATGTGGCTGGCAACACTCGTGTTCCTGTAATTGGAGGCTTTCAGTGCAAGTTTGGCTTCGTCGGTGAAAGAAATGGCTATTATCATATTAGTGAAGCTATTTTCATCTGGAGTGCCTTCGGTTGGGGTGTGTTTGGTTGGGAGCTATAAGGAGGGAGTCTTTTGTGCCCAAGGTGTTTCCTGTCTTGTGTGTCGTGAGATTCTTTCTATTGAGAGTGCAGGCTGGTCAATGATTGACAGTATGGTGGAATCATCTCTTCTTATCATGCTTTAGGTCTTTTTTTCAATCTCTATGGCTTCTCTTGATGATTCTGTGGTGGGTTTGCTATAGTGGCTAGGGTCTTTTTGCTATTGAAGGTTTGATGTCATGTGACCTGTGGTTTTCATTTGTGGACTAGTGAGGAGGTGTTTCCAGCTTTTTTTACTGCATTTTTGTGTTTCATCGGAGGCAGGCAACTTTATTCTTCTATTCGTCTGTCCAATCCTGTATGTGGCCGGCATGGATGTACAGGGACATTCTTATATGCCTTGGTTTTTCCAGGTCCAATTTTGTCTTTGGGGTTCCTTTCAGAATGGCTGCTTTTTGTCTGTTTTGAAGGCAGTCTTGATGTGATGCCTGTGTAGTATCTTACTGTGTTTTATCATGTAGTACGTCTTACTGTAGGGCAAGACAGCTGTTCCATAGTCTGTTGGTCTTCTAGGTCTCTGTTATGTCTTGGTGTGTTCTTGTGGAATTCAGGTTGGTGATTTGTTTTTTTGGAAGCCGTGGCTGTCAATTACTTCAGTCAAGGGTGGCATTAGCTTCACTCGTTTATATGTGTCTTATCTGCCAGCATTTGTTCTTGTAATTAGTGTTTTCGCCACAAATTTTATCTGTGCTGGGTGTGGTGGATTGGGGCGTTTGAGGTAAGCGGTTGGTGTTGTGTTTTTTTTTTGGTATATGGTGTGTCCCAGTGTGCCATCTTTTCTTTTGTAGATTAGTACATCTAGGGAATGGTAGTTGTTTGTTTGTTTCCATGTCCATGGTGAACTTGATTTTGGGTTTGTGTGTTGTTTAGGTGTTTTAGAAATTTAGGTTTTCTTTTCCATTGGGCCAAATCACAAATGCTGTCATCGATGTATCTTACCATAGTTTGGGGTTTGTGGGGGTGGCATTAGCCAGTGGCTCTGGATTTGAATTCTTCTCCATGAACGGTTTGCCAATGAACGGTACAGTTGGTGATCCCATAGGGGCTCCTTCAATTTGGCTTGTATCTTTGTCCTTTGTATATGAAATATGTTGTTGGTTAGGCAGTGTTCTGTTAGTCCATGGAGCGTCTTTAGCTGGTTGGTATTTATTTTCTGATGATTTCAAGAGTTTCTTTTATTGGCGACTTGATCGTGAATAGTTGAAACCACGTCGAAATTACAAAGCAGATCTTCTTGTTCTACGTGTAGATCTTTGATCATTTCCTAAAAGTGGTATGAGTTTTTGTACATATGAAGCTGCGGGGTTTCAGCATGGGGCCTGTAGTTGTTTTGGCTAAGTATTTAAGCTAGGTTTTGTAATGGTGCTTCCGATGGGAAGCTGCACTCATGGGTCTGAAGGGGTATGCCTTTTTGTGTATTTTTTGGGAGGCCGATATAATTTTGGGGCATCTAGAAGATTTTTCTCTTGGGCTGATCGTCTGTTAGGATTTCTTTGGCTTATGTGGCTGTTATTAATTTCTTCTTGGTTAATTTTTCTAGATATGTGTTGGGTCTGTGTTTAAGGTTTGTATGTGGGAGTCTTGAATAGGTCTGTCAATTTGTTTTCATAGTCTTTTCTGTCCATTACTTGCTGGTGGCATATTCCTTTGTCTGCTGGAGTATTATTTATGCTGTTATTCATTTTTCAGGGTTTAGGTTAGCGCTCTGAATCATCTTTTTGCAAAATTTTTTTTGGTGGTTTCGTTGGCATTAAGATGTGGAGTAAAACCTGGTGTCTTATTTCTGTCAGCTTTCCATCTGTATTTAATTTGGTTGAGGGCTGGTTCTAATATATTAATATATTATATAATATATATATATATATATATATATTATATATATATATATATATATATATATATATTATATATATATATATATATATATTTGTGCGTTTAGCTTCCTTTGGGTATTATCCACGTCACTTGTATGTTGTCAGCGGAGCTCCATTAAAATCCAGGAAAGAAATTACTAGACTCTTTAGTTTAGAGAAAAGTATCTTTTACTGAAGTGAAAGTGTAGGCACCAAAGAATATACTGAATCTGAGAAATTAGGCGCGGCAATACTATGAGGAAAAGTGATGGAATATGTTTCCCCCCAATAGTTCAAATGACCTTCCAGATTAGAAAGTTGTGGATATATTCATGTGCGGCATCTTCAGTTGATGATAGGTTTCTGTCCGTTGACCTTGCTTATTTTGATACTGTTAGGGGTCTGCTCAGTTGCCTAGACAGATGAAGAGATAGGCCTTTACAGCTGTGAGAATTTAAGAACATATACTACTACTCTAGCTTATGCTCCCCCCTCCCATTTTTATACACAGCAATGAATGTAACACCTCCAGCACACTTACTCCTCTAATTCCATTTTCTCTTGTCTCCCTCTCCGTTCCTCTCATAAACACTGCCTCCTGTGTTACAAGGAGGGAGGATAAGACAAGACCATAGACAATAGAGTGGTATGGCTCATGTGTGAAAAGAGTGCAAGCAAATAGGACAGACCGATCAAATGTATAGGCTGACATTTCGCTGCTCTTCCCAATAGAAGAGTGAACCCTCATCCCCCAGTCCTAGAAGAGAGAGAGGAGAACAAATATATAATGAGCAAATTCTATTTATCCACTACACAGAATTACAAAACAAACAATCCTAAGGTTTATCAGATGATACTTGGAACGAAAATGCTCTTGACCAACTTAGGGGCTTTTGACTTCGGTTTTCATTAACCCATATCGGCTTGTGAGAAGGGAAATGTTTCCAGGCTATAAAGATATGGAGTCGGCCTCTCCATTTTCGCGAGAGTCCAGAATTTTCATTTAACTTCAAAATGTTGTTCGCCTTTCCATCAGTATTGGTATGGTAGGATCAGCCTGGATGGGTCTTAAAGTTCAGAAGTATGTTCAGGTTTTACTATTGCAATTAGCTAACACCTGCCGAAATTACAACTACCGGATAGATTGCAAAATATCGTCGTGAAGTGAGTTGTAGAATGGTAAGGTTCTTATCTGTGACTGTTACCGGATTATAATCCGTTCAATTGTGAATGGGACCAAGCCGTACTTAGATCACAGTCTATCTATTGTGACTTTCGCACCATGGTATGCAAGGTATCTGCGGTGGACAGGAAAACCCTTGTCACCCACTTTATATTCTTTCTGTGGTGAGGAGACCCTCTTCTTGTCCGCAAATTCTTATGGCTTTGATGTTGGCCTCATCTCAATGCTTTGCGTGTTACTTTGCCATGTATTAGTTGAAGTTGAGTTATCCATTCATCCAACGATGGAGCGTTAGGTTTGTAATCACGAGGAAAGTTCAGGTGTTATGGAACGAAGATCTTTCCGAACCACTTTAAATTAGAGTTAAATTCCAGTACTGCTGCTTGTCTACAAGGATGTCGTTTACTATGCCCATTCGGCCAAATGCATTGAAATAAATTCGGACCAAAGTATCAGTTGTTTGTAATTATCTTTATGTAGCATGCTTGAATTATGTTACTAAAAACACTGCAAGTTAGTCCTCTCACCACACCACCATCTGCGATATTGGACGTATGGTGTGGCGGTAGCCTATAAAACCCCACCTGGGCGGTGAGAAACCTATTAACTTCAGGAACTGTCTTTCCGAAAAAACCTCTTTGATGGAGCGTAAAAATTGGAACCCTCTGTCAGATGATTATGCGCTTCTGGCGATGCCATGAACTATAGTATGTTGATATAAACAGTTTAGCCGCATTTTAGCAGAGGGAAATTCTTGGAACAAGGTATGCAATTTACTTGTTTGAGAAAACAAATCAGTCACTAACCCAGATGACCGTTTATTTCACCACTTTTGTTCTTGCATTTGCTACTATAAAGTCCATAGAAAAGATTTCCTCATTTCCAGGAGCACCGATTTAAGGTCATAGACTACCTTTAGTGAACAATCCTACTGTGTGGCCTTACCAGGAGGTCTCTTTGCCGAAGCAGCCATACTTGGACACTAAGCTACATAAGCTGTGCCCAATGTCTTTCTTTAAAGTAGGCACCAGAATTGCCGCTTAACAGATGTAAGTTCTTCACAAAATCCAAATGCCAGCTGCTTTTAGATCATATTGAGGCCTGTTGTAGTATTTGGTCCTTAGTACCTGCTGGCACGTTTACTAACTTTGACGCCGCTAACCAACTAAACCATCTGCTAATCGATATATGTGTACTTGAATTGACCAGGAACCATTCATCCAGTTTTAAAGGCTTCTTTTAATTGTTCAGTTAGGTCATTCTATGAAAGACCATATCTTTGTTCTTCTTTTGAGGTCTGGTGATCACTGGAGCAGCTTAGGATGGTTGGCTGAAGACAGATTGGGCTTATTTCACCTCCTGGCGCTGTGCTGTGCATTATATTGAGAGTAGTCTTAGAGAGGAGGATCGCCATGAAATTCTTCCCCCTGAATGTACTTCAATGAGAATTGAATCGCTTGAAAAATACTGGGCCCAGCGGACTTGTTTACAGGACAGCTTCCGAGGGCGTTTTTAAAGCTGTCGTCAGATTAATATGATCGAGTACCATACCTGCGAAACTGTGTGTTGGCTCCTTCAGAATGTCTCCGATCAGGCAAGCAGCCCAACACCGTATATTACTACAAAAGCTTCTTTCTGCCTCAGACGGAACCCCACCTTTTGTCTCGATGTTTCAGACAGCTGTACGGGAGCTGTCGCCCACAAGGCTCGATTAAAAGTCACCTTTCTCCATAATGAGATTGACAGTAATACCGCTCCAATAGCCACATCACTTCATCGGCTTGAATTCCACGAAAAGGAGTGTCCATATCCGGTGTTCAGCACTGTGATTGTCATAGCAGCAAACAGTACGTTTTTAGCGTTTTCAAAAGCAGGAATAAAAAAGTATTATCCCTTGTGAGCACGTTCCAACTAAGGACCACTCTAGCGCTGTTCCCTGGCTGTTCGGCTTCACCTCACCTTTGGTTTCAAGAGGATTGGTGATGGCAATTTGCATATCTTAGCATAAGCTCGGTATGAGATATAGCCCACAACAAGGCTAAAATTTTGCTAATAGTCCCAAAAAAGTCTTTTTGGAGTTGTTTCTGTGTTCGCTGGAGCCCCCACTCCCAAAACGGCACGCACCTTTCTCGGATCATCTCTATTGCCTTCAGATGAAATGCGATCTCCCAAATCATCCCAAATAGTCCAAATTATGTCTTGATGGAATTCACATTTATGACAATTTAGCATAATCAACTTAGCGGCCTATCATACAGTTTTTGTTAAACTGACTCGCACTAAACTTTCTAATCATTATAAAGTGAGTGAGGGGGGGTTGTAGATATATGCTAGAGTTAGGTTTCTAGTTTTCTCGCTCTTAGCTTCTTCTCTTCTCTTCTTGCGCAACTGCTTAGACCCCTTATCAAAATATGCAACAGGTCAACCGACAGAAAGCCTCATTTATATTCACCATGAAAGATTTGCCCACTAATAAATGAATCATCTCCACAACTTCTAATGGAAGTAGTCATTTGGGAGACTATTGGGGGAGGTGGGATACAATATCCATCACTTTCTATATGTGATTGCCACGCCTAATTCTCTCAGAATTCAGAATTAATTCAGGTCGGAAGCGTCATTACAAAATCCAGGAAAGATATATACTTAGACTCTTTCAGTTTAGAGGGAAAAAGACTACTGCATCTCTTACTGAAAGTGAAAGGTTAGCAACCAAAGAATCTGAATCTGAGAATTAGGCGCGCAATTTCACAATATAGAAAGTGATGGATCGTTGCTACAACTTTAACAGCAACTACTCTAATGACGTAGGGATAATACCCAAAGGAGCTAAACAGCACTCAAAATGTTAATATACCCGCGTAAAGGCTCTATATTACATTACTCATATAGTTATATATCTTATATATTATCATATACATAAATAATAGTACCTCACTGATTCCCTACTTTTATATCATATTATTACTTAAGTAATAAAGTATATGTATGTGTGCTGTGTGTGTGTGTGGTTGTGTTTGTTGTGTGTGTGTGTTAGCTGTGTGTGTGTGTGTGTGTTGTGTATATTTTAGTATATATCTATCTTTGTAGTATGGATGGTTATGTTATCGGTATATATGTATGTAATGTGTATGTGAAGTATAGTTATGATAACGTATTTACAAGAAAAGTTAATATCTCTTCCAAATTTTAAACGTATAGGACTAATTCCTACTTGGACATTTGTCTCCTGATTATTCATCAAACCATTACTCAGCCATAAGAGTGAGTGTTCCATCATTAATGTAATGCTGTAGACTTATAAACACAATAACCCTTGTTATTGTAATCACTTAATTAAAGAGCTCTTTAGTTGAACTGTTACATGTATAGACTTTAAAAATAATAAAGTCAAACGTCCCTACAGAATATACTGATTTTATTACATGATATTACAAACAAACCTAAGGAAATAAACAGTGGCATTGGAAATTAAAGTTTATCCTTATTTTAGTTTTAGGAATAAAATTATGCGGTATAATAGCAATAAGAATGGTCTATAAAATTAAACCAGACAGTCGGAGGGCAAGACAGTCAGAGGGCAAGACGGTCTCATGTTTATAGCATCAGACTATAAACCCTAATCCTAATCCTACCCTTATTCTTCTAGCAGTTCTAGGCTGCAGTATCTAGGTACTTATTTAAAAAATGCAATGCAAAATAGGTGCTGCAACCCTCCAAATCTTCTCCTAATTTTACAATTTAACCATGCAAAGAAGCAGAGGAATTTTGATCTACTCCACAGAAATAGAAGAACTGCATCACCCTCATGATCCCCAAAGGTTAAGAAAATAGTAGGGAGGGCAATTTCTGATTGCAGAGGTATTTTCCACCTCTACGTAAAATGATGTTATTTAGAAATTATATCACCAAGGCTGTGGCTTTCTTCTCTCTGACCATGTTGGTCAAGAGATCCTTTGTAGGTGATACTTGGAGTGTGTGAATAACATCCTAATGATATGAATTCTAGAAGCTGAAATTACTAAGAAAATAAAGCAAGGTAGTTTTATGTGCATGGTTCTTACCTACACATTCATCATCAAGTAATTGACTGATTATCTATGACAATGGGTCATTCAATATGGCTCTGACACTGCAGCCAGCTCTCCTTAATCACAGTGTCTTTCCACAGAATCTGTTTGAATTGTATCATAGACGAGGCAATCAAATGATATAGACATGTGGAAATCTGTTTTATGAGGGCTTAGAAATTAATTTCATGAAATCACATCCATTAGAAATGTGTTTTATCAAGTCTACCAAGTTCTATTAAAAAAATAATAGTTTGATGTTTCAACATCTGTAATGTCAAGGCTCATTTTAAAAGAAAAACATAGGTTTTCCAAAGAATCCTAAACTTATTCTCTGCTTATTTGTTTGCTCCCTAGAAAAAGTAAAGTAATAACTATTACTTTAATGCAGTCAGCATGGGTTTGTTAAAAACAGATCATGCCAAACCAATCTTATTTCATTCTTCAACATAGTGAAATTAGTAGATCAGTGAAATACTGTGGACATAATATATTTAATTTCAGCAAGCACTCGACAAAATGCACCACTTCCTACTTTTTAGTAAGCTAGAAAAAAGTGTAATAGATAGCACCCTCACTAGATGGACCTTCAACTGATTGACAAACTGTAATCAACGAGTAGTCCTTTATGGGTCTAAGTCTACATGGAGGGAACTAAGCATTGGGGTGCCACAAGATTCTGTCTTCGGCCCAGTACTCTTCAATATCTTTATTTACGACTGAATGAGGGAATAGGAGGGGAACTTACCAAATTTGCACATGATACTAAGGAATAGCTAACACCCAGGAAGATAGGCTCAAGATCCAGATTGATCTTGACAGACTAGAACACTGGGCCGTATCTAACAAAATGAAATTCAATGTAGAAAAAAGTAAAGTCCTACACTTTGGCAAGAAAAACCAAAAGTACACATACAGACTGGATGAAACCAGACTCAATTGCATTAACTGTGAGAGGGATCTTGGCGTCTTAGTGGACAACCAGCTAAATATGAG
>BHFT01037727.1:0-25764 GCA_004320025.1 Laticauda laticaudata
CTTTTCCATTCTGTTTATGCAAATTTTTGCCACTTTTTGGAGCGGATGACAACGGATGGAGCCACCCCCAAAATTTTTCTTGTCCACTGTGTCCTTTATGCATACGTTTTGCATCCGTCGGCCAGTGGGACCTAGCCTTTAACAGAGAGGCAGTTTCTGTAAGCAACACCAGAATGTTTCCTTCCTGCCTTCTTTACAGGATTAGGCCAGTAATGTCTTCTAACAACTGGTTCTTTGAACTGCTTAGAAAATTAACAACCAGTTCTAGTGAATAGGTGCAACTGGTAGAATCCCACTCCTGGTTTCCTGCTTTCTAGCTAATCTAAATCTCCTGGCAGAGCAGAACAGCTGATGGTCGGGTGGGGGAAAGGAAAAATAGCAACTTCGCAGGCAGGTTTGCCAGGTAAGGAGTGAGTGGGCTGGGAGGGTTCCCATGGGCCATGTGGGTGGTGCAGCCTTGTGTTCCTGTGCAGCCTGGATTAATTGCTTTGGGGAGGGGGTGTTCTGAGGGTAATATTTCTCATGGCCCACTGGTTGGCGACCACTGGTGTAGAGTACATGCCACAGGACTCCTAACATTTTTATCAAGTTTTCAGTTGATAGAAATTTTCTGCAAGTTAATCCTTTGATTTGTGGTGTTCCAGATGAAATGTATTTTAATAAATAGTAAAACTGATACCTGGGGGGGGGGAGCTCACTTTCACTATTCTGTATTGTTCCTTTTTATTATTTTTTTCCTTTGCTTTTTCCAAATTATTGTTATTGTTTATTCATCAATATAAATTCTTTGAATGGAATACAAGATATTTAAAACAATAAAAGATTCAAAAGTGTTTTAAAAAAGAAAAGGAACTCAATAAAATAATACAACACAGTAACATCATATGAAAGATTTAAAAAAAACTTTTCAAGTCAAATAGGTATGTTGAATTAAATAAGACAAGTACAATAATCATTCTGAATTTCTGTTGTTACTGATTTCCAAAATATTTAGCACTTTGGGGAATTTCCAATAAAGTGAATAAGGATCCACGTAACACTGTAAATGGTGTAACAATGAGCAGCTAAACAATGCAGAAGGAATTAATCACTAAGGGGTCAGTATATTATATAATTATTGCATTGCATAATTAACAAGCCAAGGCAGGCAACAAATAAGATTTTTGCTACAAAAGGAACCAATCCGCTCACTTCCTACCAATACCCTGAGGTCAATTATTTATCACCTGGTTTATTTAATGTCATGTAATTCATTTATTTAATTGATATTCTGGTAAAACCCTTGAACTGGTTTCCACACAAAAGCAAATCAGGGCAACAATGAAGCTCATGTCGCTTTTCAAAGCCTGCCATTAATGTTAACACAAGTGTTTAAAAATGAGATGCCTGTTAGAAGAGGAAATAAGGCCAGGACAAACATTACAGTGTATTGTGCTGTAATAAAAAGTTAATTAAATGCAGGTTAATCAAATATTGCCCCTTCATTTAGTCCTTTTTTTCCTCCATCATCTCATTATGTAGGACATTAACTGGGGCATTTTAGAAGGAGTCCAAGATGGTCCTCCACCTTCAAGGCTACATCTTTCTCCTCCCTGCCTTATATGTGCTGATGAATGGGAGATGCTGGACAAACCAGGTTTATTTTGTGGTTTTACAAAAACTATTCCTCTATAAAGCAGCAGTCCCCAATTTTTGTGGCTTGGTGGACCAGCAGAGGGGGAGGGAATAGAGGGGAACCACGCCATGCGAGCAGTGGGCCAATATGCATGTGAGTGCCCAGTTCAACTTGTATGAATAGTGGGCAGCTCAACTTGCACAAGTTGAACTCTGTGTGTGTGTGTGCATGCACGCCAGTCTGCCGCTCATGTGGCCTGGTGGCAAATAGGCCATGGCCCAGTAGTGGGCCATGGCCCTGGAGTTGGGAACCCCTACTCTAAAGCTGTTCTTTGGAAGCATACTGTACATTGTGGTTCTTTTTTGTGTGTGTGTCCTTGCAGCTTTGTGTAAAATTATGAGGCTGCTCTGTTGCAGAGAATGCCAGAATCTCAATGAGGTGTTTTTTTTTCTCCTTGACTGCTTTGAGGTACGTCCTCTGGGAGAGTCAACAACAGTCAAAAGGGCATCTGCAACTGTGTGACCAAGATTCAGTGGTGGGATTCAAATGTTTTTACTACCGGTTCTGTGGGTGTGGCTTGGTGGGCATGGCTTGGTGGGCATGGCAGGGGAAGGATACTGCAAAATCTCCATTCCCTCCCCACTTCTGGAGGAAGGTTACTGCAAAATCCCATTCCCTCCCCTCCCCACTAACCTGCTTTCCAGCTCCGTTCTCCTGTGCAGGGCAACGAAAGAAGACTCAGCTGATCAGCTGGGACCTGGGAGGCAGAGAATAGATGGGGGCGGGGCCAGTCAGAGGTGGTATTTGCCATTTCTCTGAACTACTCAAAATTTCCATTACTGGTTCTCCAGAACTGGTCAGAACCTGATGAATACCACCTATGCCAAAATTGCATTTATTTATTTGCCAAATTTACCACCCATCTCTTTCACAGAGTCTTACTGCTCTCTCTCTCTCTCGCTCTCTCTTTTTTTTTAAATGCAAGACCTTCATCTGCGGGATGAAAAGAGTCCAACCGAACATTATCTCTTGAGCTTTGTGGTCAAGTGAAGAACTGAGCCCAGGGTTTCCTTAACCACTAGGCTCCCCTGCATCTCCATTTCTTAAGGCACTTACTCCTTTTTTCAAGTCCTTCACGGGGTTGTTGTTGTTGTTCCTCCCCTTGTGTGTTTCCAAACCATCCCAAACAATGCATTGTCTGCCAAAGGCTTGAACCGGTCGACTTGGTTACAGGGAGAAAGGAGAAGAGCGAAGTGCTTGGATGGGGAAGGGGAGTGAAGGGCACTGTTTCCAAAATACAGTGATTCTCATTATGATGGACCCGAGAAGTTCTCTAATCGACCAATGGAAGCCCCATTGTTTCCAGGCCCCTTTGGGGCAGGGATGTTGAGAGAAACGGCTAAGGTTAAAAAGGGCCCTGAATGAAAGTTGAACAAAGATGACGGGCTCGGTTTTTTTGACAGGGGCTCTTCAAGATACGCACAGATTGTGAAAATATAATTAGAAGCCTCCCTTTGTCTGACCACGAGTGGGAAAGACTGAATGGAGTGGTCCCCCCTACACTTTATGGAGCCCTCCCCACCCCTGAGAAACAATGCAGGGCCTTGTAAGCCTGGTTTCTCTCCCTAATGAGAAGCGTTAATTGCCACAATTTCCAGAATGCCTGTAAAGCACCCTTCGCTTGAAAAAAAGACAGGGAGACAGAAAGAGAGAGAGGGAAGGATGGTTGGATGGGCAATGCAGGGGAAGGTTTGAGTTAAAAGGGTTCCAGACCCATTAAATGTGGTAACAGAGATAATGGAGGGGATTGTAAAACACACAGTTTCTAAATCACAAGAGGAGAAGGCAGGCAGGCAGGGCGTATCTGTGGCAGATTCTCTTATTTGTCCTCCAAATTTCTATTTTTATTTCAAGAGTTCAAAATGCAAAATAAAGATTCTTGTCTCCAAAATGGTAGGCAGCGGGACGAGGGCCTCACATTTTCTTCCTCTTCTGTGCAGCTTGATTCTTCTTCTTAAAATAGAGCTGTTTTTAGGTGCTGAACCAAGTGTGATGTTGTCCAAATGGGAGATAGGAAAACTCTCTCTCTCTCTCTCTCTCTCTCTCTGTGTGTGTGTGTGTGTGTGTAGATAGATGATAGATAGATAGAGATAGAGATAGAGATAGAGATAGAGATAGAGATAGAGATAGAGATAGAGATAGAGATAGAGNTTTTCTTTTTTTAACAAAATGCAGAATGCTTTGTCGAAGATACAGATACAGATGATTAGATAGATAGATAGATAGATAGATAGATAGATAGATAGATAGATAGATAGATAGATAGATAGATAGATAGATAGATAATGCTTTGGGAGAGGATTGGTTATTCCTCATAAAAGTGTCTCCTGTTTCTAGGTTTTTAGGAATTTATCTTGTGAACAAGACTGAATATTATTATTATTAATAATATTATGCTCTAAAGTCTAATGTAACCTCTGCCTGCTCTTATGGGCCTAGACTGAGATGAAATTTGCAAATTTTACATTTTTAAAATGTCCTTAATTAAAACTGTAGATATAGGTGAAGGAACATGGCATGAAACACCCCTGATTTAAGTCAGCCCAACCAGTTCCAACTAAAAGTTGTTTTTGTCCCCAAACTTTTTTTATCAAACAATTTTCTGTGGTCAGCCAAATGCTACTTCTTTAATTCCTTGGAATGCCAGTTATAGGAGATTAAAAGCTTGGAGTCAAAGGTCTGCATTAATTCCCCATTTAAAAAAAGAATCCCCTTATCTTGTTTCCCCTTAGAGTGTATCTTTATTAATTGGGCTTAACTTATTCCCTGTGATAGACCTCTTCCCATCACACCAACGTTTTCTCTCCAAGTGACAAGGACAGGTTATAAATGTCTTTTTATGTAGAGTTTTTCCATATCTGGCAGTTACTTTTAATATACATCTCAAGATTCATTTGGAAATCTGAAAGCTGGCTCTTCAATTTGAACCACTAAGAATCATTTGCATTAGGAGCATCTGTGGAAAGGGGATTGAAAAGAAGACAGCATCCATGATCGTGTGATAGAACACCATCCCTTTGTGTTTTTTTACACGTGAGGTGGCTCCAATATTTAGTCAGGGATAGGTCTTATGCATCAGCTGATCTTTATAGTGTGCAGGATGATGGAAGAAGTAGAAGGAAGGTCAACACAAGGCGAGACTGGAAACCCTCCCCCCCCCAAAAAGAGGGGACTGTTTGTTTATATGTCAGAAGTATCACAATTAAAATAAGGCATAAGAGGGGAAGGATTGGACTTTTGTGGAAGGAAGGAAAAAGAGCTCCGTTCTCTGGATGAGAGGCAGAGAAGATTATAGATTAGGCATCCTTGAGTGATGAGAGAGGAAAGTTGAACCTCCTAGTCCAGTGATTTACTAAGGTTTAAAAGGATTGAGTTGGAAGAAGGTGGAAGAGAAGGTTGGAAGTTCAGGAGGTATAAAAGAATGGGGAGGGGGATGAAGGACTGGATGAACTGTTAGAAGAAACATGAGAAATAATTCATGAGATAGTGGAAGACATGAGCAAGAAGCTCAGAACAACTTTACCTGGATTTTGTTTGGTGTTAGAGGGAGCTTTATATTATTTTGCATTAGGGAAAAAAAGAAAGGAAAAAAAGAAAGGGAGGGGGGAGGAAAGAAGGAAGGAAGAAGGAAAGAAAGAAAGAAAGAAAGAAAGAAAGAAAGAAAGAAAGAAAGAAAGAAAGAAAGAAAGAAAGAAAAAGAAAAAAAAGAGCGCTGGTTATATAGAGAAACCTAACTGTTGAATGCAGTGAGAATGAGTTATTTACTCATGATGGGCTTCTTCTTCTTCTTCTTCTTCTTCTTCTTCTTCTTCTTCTTCTTCTTCTTCTTCTTCTTCTTCTTCTTCTTCTTCTTCTTCTTCTTCTTCCTCCTCCTCCTTCTCCTCCTCCTCCTCCTGCTTCCTCCTAACCATTTCCTTCTCATAAGGCTGAATTTCAAGTAATTTTTGTTGCACTGCTTAGCGTCAGATCCAGTTCCTTTGAATCTTTAGTACCCAGAACTGGACACAGGACACGAGGTGCAGTTTTCCCAGTAAGAACATAGCAGAATTGTTTCTTCACAAGAAAAAGGAATGATGCAGGTAACCATAATAACTTTCTACACAGAAGTAGTTTGTTTTTTGCTGAGGTATGTAGACCCCACTGTACAGACTACTATCCTAGATAAGTAGTAGTTACCCACTACTCCAGAATAAAAAGCTACTTGATCTAGAAGGTCATGAATTAAGATTTGGACAGCACGGTTATTTATGGTATGATAAGTTTAAAGCAAATGTTGATTTTAACAATCACTTTGTTAGATGTGTCATTCTAAGTATTTGGAATAAATATAAAACCAGATTTTCGATTAAGATGCCTTTTTAGGGTCCTCCCAGGAAGCTTTTTTTCAGAAAAGAAATGGCAGTGAAGCCAAACTGGTGGACTTATGGTCAAATAATATCTCTTAATTTTGGTGATCCTATCCTCAAGTCTAAGGAAGAGTGAGAATCAGAAGGGCGTATCTGTCATTTACAGTTAAAGAAAGATGTAAATTAGACAAAAAGAACTATGGATTTAACTTTATTTAATATGAATTGGAAATCCTGCTGTGTGGTAGTGGTGAATATATTATTGCTAAGGTCTATAAAACATTATTAAATTTGCATTTGGAAGATCAGTATATATAGCATTGTATGATTCAGTGAGCAAGGAACTTTGGATATAATATAATGCTTGAACAATGGGAGAACATGTGGATGAAAAGTTTAAAATTTATATTAAATTATAATTTAAAAGAAAAAAATTACAAGATGATATATCAGTGGTATCTAACATCAAACAAGCTGTCAAGAATATAGAAAGGTATTCCAAATGAATATTAGAAATGCAAATGTAAAGAAGAGACTTTTTATCATTTATAATGAACATGTGATAAAGTAAAGAAATATTGGAGAAGGATTTATACTCTAATACAGAATATTCTTAAAATGAATATAAAGATAAAACCAGAAACTTTTCTTTTGGGTTTCATGGAAAAGCACTTGGAAAAATTGTGGGGGGAACTTTGATCTTATACGCTGCTTAAAAAAATAAAGGGAAAACAAAAATAAGACATCCTAGATCTGAATGAATGAAATATTCTTATTAAATACTGTTCATTACATAGTTGAATGTGATGACAACAAACTCACACAAAAATTATCAATGGAAATCAAATTTAGCAACCCATGGAGGTCTGGATTTGGAGTTACACTCAAGTGGAAAAAGTGGAAAAAACACTACGGGCTGATCCAACTTTGATGTAATGTCCTTAAAACAAGTCAAAATGAGGCTCAGGAGTGTGTGTGGCCTCCACGTGCCTGTATGACCTCCCTACAACGCCTGGACCTGCTCCTGATGAGGTGGCGGATGGTCTCCTGAGGGATCTCCTCCCACACCTGAACTAAAGCATCCCCCAACTCCTGGACAGTCTGTGGTGCAATGTGGTGTTCGTGATGGAGCGAGACATGATGTCCCAGATGTGCTCACCTGATTCAGGTCTGGGAACGGGCGGGCCAGTCCATAGCATCAATGCCTTCGTCTTGCAGGACTGCTGACACACTCCAGCCACATGAGGTCCAGCATTGTCTTGCATTAGGAGGAACCCAGGGCCAACTGCACGCAGCATATGGCTCACAAGGGTCTGAGGATCTCATCTCTAGACCTAATGGTAAGTCAAGCTACCTCTGGCGAAGCACATGGAGGGATGTGCGGCCCCCTAAAGAAATGCCATTCCACACCATCACTGACCCACTGCCCAACCGGTCATGCTGGAGGATGTTGCAGGCAGCAGAAATGTTCTCCATGGTGTCTCCAGACCCTGTCACGTCTGTCACATGTGCTCAGTGGTGAACCTGCTTTCATCTGTGAAGAGCACCAGGGTGTTCTCTGCTAATGCCAAACATCCTGCATGGTTTTGGGCTGGAAAGCACAACCCCCACCTGTGGACGTCGGGCCTCGTAACACCCTCATGAGTCTGTTTCTGACTGTTTGAGCAGCCACATGCACATTTGTGACCCGCTGGAGGTCATTTTTTGCAGGGCTCTGGCAGTGGCTCCTCCTGTCCCTCCTTGCACAAAGGTGGAGGTAGCGGTCCTATGCTGGGTTGTTGCCCTCCTACAGTCTCCTCATGTCTCCTTATGTACTGGCCTGTCTCCTGGTAGCACCTCCATACTCTGGACACTACACTGACAAGACACAGCAAACCTTCTTGCCACAGCTCGCAATTGATGTGCCATCCTGGATGAGCTGCAGTACTGAGCCACTTGTGTGGTTTTGAAGACTCCGTCTCATGCTACCAGCTAAAGTGAAAGCACCACCAGCATTCAAGTGACCAAACATCATCCAGAAAGCATAGGAACTGGGAAGTGGCCTGTGGTCACCAACTTGCAGAACACTCCTTTATTGGGGATGTCTTGCTAAACTGCCTATGCTTTCCGCCTGTTGTCTATTCCATTTGCACAAACAGCATGTGAAATGGATTGTCAATCAGTGTTGCTCCTAAGTGGACAGTTTGATTTCACAGAAGTGTGATTGACTTGGAGTTATATTGTGTTGTTTAAGTGTTCCCTTTATTTTTTTGAGCAGTGTATATGTTGATGGCAGCAAAATTACTTTATGCACAAAAAATGGAAGGACCCTTTTGATTCCCACAATAGATGAATGGCTACAAAACTTGATGGAGTTAGCAGAGATGGCCAAATTGACTGATTTGATTAAAGAAAAAAAGCATAATGATTTTTGTTTTGTCTTGGAAACTGTTTCTGGACTTTGTGCTTGAGATGGAAAAAAATGAAATTTCGATTTTGGGTTTTAGATAGTTTAGATTTGTTATTATAGAAATGTCTAGTTATGTAAAAGTAAAAAGTTGACATTTGATGTTGCTGTCTTATTCTATTGCACCAAAGGGAGTCCGAAGTCAACAGCTTTTCTTTCTTTTTCCCTTCTTTTCTATTCTTTCCCCTACCCTTTTCTCTCCCCTATTTTTCCTGTTATTTGTTTTTGTATTTTTGTATTTTATATTATAAACTAATAATTAAAAAATTATGTCAAGAAAAAAGGAGTAGTAATTATCCTACTTACATTTTCATCCTCAACCCCATTAATAAGCACCCCATATCACTCTAAATCTTTTGCTATTTAGTTGGCTAACAGCTGCTGAAGAAATTATGAAACTGTAGAATATATTACATTATAACACATTCACTTATGATTTCAGATACAAGTCAACCATTTTAAACTATAATGCAAAAATATCTGTGCTTTAATGTTTACAAAATTCACCTAGGAAAGTTACAATTGTCTTTGTTTTATCCAGCCAAGATATCAAACGATGAGATCATTTTTTCAAAAAAATACCCTACAATCCCATCAAAGGAAACCTAGAACTAACTAGGGAAATGGGAGGAGGCAACTGATGGCTTGTCAGAATCACAGAATTGGAAGGGACCTTGGAGGTCTTCTAGTCTAGCCCCTTGCTCAAGCAGGAATTCCTATATCATTTCAGACAAATGGTTGTCCAATCTCTTCTTCAAAACTTCTAGTGATGGAGCAAGTCTGGAGACAATGATTAATTGTTGAGCATTCATTTTACTTCTACTCTGAAATTTAATCTTGAGAACAATGGTTCTCTTTATCTGTCCAATGGAAGATGTAAGAAATGAGACCTCTTCTAAAAATAGTTCAGATGGTCTGCCACGGTTTGCCAAAGGACTGGATGTGCTCCTTCGCTTTCATCCTTAGTGATGCAATGCTGGTATTCCGTGGATCCACCTCTTCCATTGGGAATTTCTCCACAAAGTTTGTCCCACATTGATAAGGCGGGGGTGGCCCCAGGACCCCCAAGGGCTGCAAAGTGTGTCCCATGGGGGGAGAGTTTAGGAAAGGAGGAGGGGTGTAGCTGCTAGGGAGGCTCTGCGGGGAGGACACAAACCCAGGCAATGTCTGGAGAGGGCTACTGTTCAACATGGGTGGGTTCAGCCACGATTCCAAGGGCAGGTTGCTACCAATAGTCCCGATGGCAGAAGGTTGAGGAGAGCGGTTAAAGGAGAGGATGGGCGAATCCTGCAGCTTCATGGAGGTCATTTCCAGCTTCTCCTGACGCCTCCATTTCGCTCTCCGGTTCTGAAACCAAACCTAGAGAAGCAGAATTCAGAATTAGTCAGAGAAGGAGGCCATGCATGTCATAAAACAGTACAACATACTGTTATTAAATGATTGTTACTATGAAGGTGTGTATGTTAGAGCAGCAGCCCACAACCTTTTGGGCACCAGGGACAGGTTCCATGGAGAGAGGTTTTCTGTGGACCAGACAGGGCGTGGTTTCGTGGGCTTCCTGCATCCTATGTGTCATGACCCTGATGGAGACTGATTCTGAGGGAAAGAAGGAACAGCCAACAGGAAGTGGAAGTGTGGCTCCAGAGGTGGTGGAAGAGGCCGGTTGAGCATTCAGAGGAGGACCCAGGCCCATCCCCTATCCATCCTAGGGCATGTGGGGAAGAAAGGATTAGGGAAAAATATGGTCTACTCGGGAGGAGAGGGCCATGATCCTCTTCATGGGTTGCATGTGTGAGATCTGTATAAGAGTTTGGACCAACAAATGCTGGAGACAAATTAGTGTTTTATTCCTGGATGAGGTTGGCGTTCTTCCAATGGACTGTACCTGGTTATCTTCCTGAAGTTTGTAATTATTTATCCTGGTCTGTCATGGAACTTTCTTCAGTGCGGTTTGTTTTTGTTTTTTGCTTCATTAGCTGCTTTTTGAATTTGAACTGTATTTCTTTCTTTTGGAATGTTATTTTGAAAATAGTTTAACCTTCAACAGTGAACAATTAAACAGTGAAGCCAAGTTGAAGGCCTTAAAGGACCTTTATTTACATTTTGGTTTTTGTTATATTTTTGACACACTCCAGGTCATCACACGATGGATTGGTCTTCACTTGTTTGCCCAGCCCAGTTTCTGCTCGGTACTGGTCCACAGACCGGGTGTTGGAGACCCCTGAGCTAGAGGAGGGGTCCCCAACCCCTGGGCCTCAGACTGGTAGTGGTCAATGGCCTTTAGGAACCAGTCCGCACAGCTGGAGGTGAGCAGTGGGCAAGTGAGCGAAGCTTCATCTGTATTTACAACCACTCCCCAGGATTAGCATCCGTGATGGTATGCTGCCAGTTCGCACCGGTTCTAATGATCTGGTAGTGTCAGTCACCAGTTGGCCCCCTGCCCCCCCCCCTTTCCTGTCCTGTATTTCCTTTGTTTGTAACTCAGCTGATAGGTGCGGCAGAGCCTCAGTTATTTTACTAAGACCAAGTTGTTTTACCGACGGTACGGTAAGTTCTCATGCTTAAAATTGCCCATTTTAGAACACTCTGCCCGCATGCGAAGCACGTGCCCAGAAGAACAATAGTAAAATATTTTGAATTCCACCACTGATCACTGCTTCAGCTCCACCTCAGGTCATCAGGCATTAGATGTTTATAGGAGTGCAAACCCTACTGTAAACCTTTCCCCCAGTCAGTGGAAAAATTGAAATAAGTCCTGGTTACCCAAAAGGTTGGGAACTGCTGTGTTGGAGGGGGAAAGAAAGGGTTTTATTTTCAACACAGTACATAGCCCCAAGAGCTGAGCTAAACCTGAGGATGATTTTGTTTTTAACCGATAAAGTGAGAAGATACAACTGTTCCTCTCCCAAGTGTTTTGGACCATATCTATGAATCATCACAAGAGAGGCAATAAGACATACAGGTTTCGCTAATGAACTTTTGGACTGGAAGAAAGGGAAAATCTGGATGATCCTTTGTCTAATCTATGTTGTACGCACTTAGTAGTTTAGATTGTAATTTATGGAAATGTGAGCTTCTTTCCTATCTTTAAAAACTTCTGGTACTTTTAGGGGTAACCTTGAAGGTAACCTTCTCCCAACCCAGGGATTCGAGGAAGAAGTCTTTGGAGCAATATTTTATTATTTATCTATATATCTATCTATCCATATTCATTCATCCATCCCTCCATCCCTACCTACCTACTATGATCCATCTATCTATCTATCCATCCATCCATCCATCCAGCTAGCTAGCTATCTGATTTATATAGCTGCTCATCTCATCAGTAAGTGGATTTGGAATTGTAAGGTTTATAAAAAAAATTCCAGTAATTATTTTCTCTTTAAAAAAAAAAAAATACTACACTGATCACTTTTGAGGGTAAGTTGATTTTTAATGCCGTTACTTGATTAATTGGAGGAGGAGAGATAGAAGATCCTCCTCCTTTGTTTCTGACTTCCACTGCAAACATGCAGAACTATAAATAACTGAAGATATCAGAACAAACATGTTCTTCCTTCTTTATTCCTTATTTCCAACTCTTTATTTGCTGTCTGCCTAGGGTGAATTTTAGAGTGTAACAACTTAGGAAAGAGTCTTGTCCTCTTAGTTTTTGCAAATTGCCATGTGCCCTGATGGAGATAGGATGTGTGTGTGTGTGTATGTGTGTGTGTGTGTGTGATTTTGCAGTGTTGTGCATAGCCCCAGAGAATATTACACATGAACCCAAACTGGGGTGAACAAACTTTAGAAGGCTTAAAATCCATGCTTGGACTTAGACCAGTATGCTAAAGGATTGCGTGCGTATAAAAAAGTCAAGCTTAGGGGGGAAAAAGCTTTAAATGCATTTCCATCAATCAGACTGATGTTTTATTTAAATTTTGATTAAACTGTATTATTTTAAAATTTTTCTTCTCACATTTTGGTTCATAGGACTCTTCCCTCACCTCAGAATATATATCTTTAACAAGTGTTATTGTCCATCACATTAAAATAAAAATGACAAATTGGCAATAGCTTTAGCTGGTTGTGCCTAATGAACAACATTGTCTCCCTCTCTGAGGGAGATGGGCGGTTTAGAAATATGAAACATAAACAAACAAACAAACAAACAAACAAACATAGTCAATGTTTTTCCTTTTTGAAGAGCCATCCTAAATGATGTCCCAAATGCATAAGATTCTGATGAGGTCTCCCTCATCAAACATTTTAATTAAATGAGAGACATTTGGTGAGAAAACGCCCTATATTCTATTTGCCATAAAGCAGGAAATGTAACATGTTGGTGCAAAATAGATAGATAGGGAGAGGAGGGAGGGGGGAGGGAGGGGGGGGAGAGAGAGCGAGGGAGAAAGAGAGGAAACAAGCAATTAACATTCATAAACTCTTGGGACTCCAAAAGGCACTTCAAATTTAGCTTTAATCCTTTACCTGGGATTAATATGGGTGGTGGGGAAGACTATTTTAATGGTTCTTTTTAATCCAGGCTGTCTTGCTTTAAGTTTTTAAGTTTTATGTTTGGTAAGTCACTGAGAGTCCACTGCAGCTGGCTATAAATAATACTGGGAATAGTGGGATTTCTGAATACAGACTGATAAAGACTCGACTCGTAACACACCAGATATTATGTGGTTGAAAAGGAGAAAGTGTGGATAATTGATGCCAGAGGATAGTAGATGACAAAGAATTACAGAAGTATCAAGATCTGAAAACTGAAATGGAAAGATTGCAGTATAATTAGCTGTAGTGGTTCCAGTGGATAGCCGCACACCAAATCTTCGACAGTATTTAGAAAATCTGATAAAATTTCCATCAGTTAATTGTGAAAGGCCACATAGCTTGGTTCTGCACATATGCAACACTGATACATTATGACATCTTGGGTTTACAGGAAGCACTTGAAGGCCAACACAAGCTAAAGAACTGGCAGCTGTGACTTCACATTATTGTGAAGAGATAAAGAAGAATAATGTCCTAGTGCAAATGTACAAAGTATAAAGACTAGAAAGTATAAACACTGGAATTCTAGGTATAAGAAATTTGAAGATTTTTGCTTAATTACCGAGTTCCACAAAAGTCTACTGCACAGAGGTAACATTCCAGAAAAATTATTTTGTAGGACTAAAAAGAGAACAAATGATTTATTAAGAAGTTAATCCATGCTATACGAGTTCTTTTAATACCATAACCAAAACTCAAGTGCCCAATGGAAGATCGAGTAAGTTTGAGGAATAATCAGTGTCTCATAATTAAATAGCCTGTGTAAAAATTTCAGTTAAAAATTGTTTGCAAAGCTTCCTACTACTTTTAATCAAGAAACTCATGACACTGTCATGCTAAAAGAAATTCAGTAGAGATTATATGAGAGGGGAACCCCGCGAAACCCCTTCACATAAAATCTATGAAAGACAAATAATCATTCTCCCATTTATTTTGCACAATATCCATTGCCCCAACAAATAAGTATGTACACCCTGAATTATATATTGGCTGAAACATTTCAAGACTACTTTGTGTTCTGAGCAACATTTCTTAAATCCATGTTTGAGTTTTTTGACAGTGGCCATTCCTCTGGCCAACAACAATTTCTTTTATAATGTGTCTTAGTTTATAAATCCATTTTTGTTTTTATTAAATAGGTAAAATGATTCCTGTTTTTCCTTTTGTCTTCAATATTTAACCTTATCCTGTATTTTTCACTGTTTTAAATGAGCTCTTCGAAGTCTTTTGTATGTCTAGCTCATAAAATGATATGAGCCGCATATCTCAGTTTTGTTTTGATCTCCAATTTTAATTACAACTGTTACTGTTTTCAATCCTGCCTCTTTCATAATATATTTAGATATGGAGACAATGTAGCAAAAAGATGCTTTGGAAGAAATAGCAAAAGGGAAATAAGATTTATCTGACAAGACAAAGAAAGTATTGACATTGAAAGTGATCTAGAAATGACAAGCTACAAGAATTATATGGAAAAGATGTTTAATTGGGCGTACAAAGAAATTCATTGATACTTTAAAAATAAAATAAAGTAACAAATAACAAACCAAGAGAATGACTTGAATAATTCTTTTACATTGGATTTACAAAATAGATTTTTTTAAAAGTTTGGATCACTCTTGAGAGAAGAGGTAAAAAAGAAATGAAAAGAAATCAAGTTCTATTTACATGATTTGAATGGAATAAAAATTAAGATTGTTAGAAGTAAAAGGAAGGTATATAAAGTTGGTTTATTTGACCAAGTTTAAAATAAATAAGCTATTATTCCTGGCAATGGATTTTTGCTGATACCAAAACTGAAATGGTGATGCTTTATGGATTTGTTAATGGATTTCAGGTGGAACATGGGATCAAGACAGCATTGGTTGCAAATTAAGAGGAGGTGAAGAAATTACTAAAAGTGTTTATACTTCTTGTGATGAAAGTGGAATATCACTTCTTTATATATTTTTGCTTCTTTTTAACTATATTCTTATTTTTTTCTTTCTATTCTCTAAATTGTCCCTTTCCTATTCACATTTTACTCTTTCTACACTTTTTTCCTCTCTTTTAATTGTATTAAGGTAGTTTTTACTGTTGAAAGTATAATATTTAATAAAAAAATTAAAAAGAGAAATTCTCTAAATCTTATTGTCCTGTGTAATGCAAACATAGACCTCATTCTGACATATCTTTGCCCTCCCAATTACATTAGAAAGGGCATCTGGCTATTAAATGCTCAGCTCCATTCAGTCGTCCCGACGTTACCCCAAATTAAGAGATTACAAATCATATTACATTAGTAAAAAGTTACATTACATTAGTAATCTGATACAGTGTCTTTTTCTAGGAAGGCATCTCTTCATCTTTACAGTATACCATGCAAAATTAATTTCCAATCTCTAGGTCAGGCAATCTTGTTCCATATTTGTTGACAAAGAGCTGTTAGCATTATATATGCCTGTTGTCCTACAGCTTTAACAGCTGGACAGTACAGTTCTCTGTATTTGATGCTGTCTGACAGTCTATAAGCTGTCCCACATAAATAAAAATGCCAATTTTGATGGAAAGTAGGAACAGTAGTCCCAAATCACTGCAGGTACAAGCTAAGCACAATGATTAACTACCCTAGCTTGACTTAATGGTTCAGCTTATGACTTATTTGTGATTTGATCAAGCAGTTCAAAAGATTCATGCCAAGGGCACCTACGCACTTGCTTTAAAATGGAAACGATGATAGTTTGATTTTCATTAATTATGTTACAATTAGTTTTTATGAGACAAGAAAGGAAATGTGTACTATATAATGTGTACTATGTAACAGAAGTGATTAAAGTACACTCTTGTTTTCTTTGACTTAATTTCAGCTTCAAAATTTTCATAAACAGCTAAATAACTTCCTTTAAGTAAACTCCAAACAAATTTGAAAATGTTTATTTGGAAGAAAGGGGCATCCTGATTTTGAAGTTTGCAGGGAAAAATAACAGCTAAAGGAACGAAGCACTAAAAACAAAGGTGGGATATCAACTAATCATTCTATAGTATAGTATTCTAATTTAAAAAGTAATTTATTAAATTTCTATATATCTTCCATTTTTGGACCTCCCACCCCCTAGATTTACAGAATCCAGTGAATAAATAAAGACATCAGTTTACAGTGAGGCTAGGGAGAAATTCACTTGGATCAGATTTTAAAACAAACCAGCCTCATTTATATTGCTCAAATTAACACTGAATGAGAACATAATTATTCATGGGCTTTGATAACTCCAAATTTTGTAATGAAGCTCTTGAAGCAAAAAACCATGCAAGTAATTTTATATCATCAGGCATATCTTCCTGAAAATTGCTTGCAGAAATGTGGGAATTTGGGAAAGGGCACGACAAATACATTTATTCCCAGAATGCAGGAAGAAACAATATGGAACAAGCTTACATTTGAGACAAGGTGAATATTATAGGAAGGAAAACAAGAGATTGATGCATTTTTACATGGGTGATTTTATGGGCTCGTAATTCCATGAGCGAAGGGACCACAAGTTACAGGTGCTGAAACCAAACACTAATAATTATTGTCTGAAATGTTAGAACACACATACAGAGAGAGAGAGAGAGATTAGAGAAAATCCCTTTACAAACCATTTAACTTGGGTGCAAATCTGAAATTATCTCCAGAGGGGCAAACACACACACACACAAAAAAAGAGAGTGCTTCTAAATTGGATTAGTAAAGCAAGGTAGCTGTTGGATTGCAATGCTCTAATGAAGGAAGAAAAAAGAAGTTAAGTTATTCAAAATGTCATGGTGCAATTAGATCAACATTGGAAAAGAAGGGAAGGGAAGGGCATGGTTTTTTTACCTGAACTCTGACTTCAGGTAGATTGACTTTCATGGCAAGCTCTTCTCGGCTGTAAACATCAGGGTAGTGGGATTTTTCAAAGGCTCGCTCCAGCTCATGTAGTTGATAAGTGGTGAAGGTGGTACGGTTCCTTCTATGCTTCTTCTTGGGCTGGTCTTCATCTAAGAGTTTGCCATCACTGTTACAAGCAGCCAGCTCTGGGCTCAAGCAGTTGTCTGAATGTTTGGTACAGTAGGGATCTGAGAAGTGAAAAGTAGGGGAAGCCTGATGGACCTTTAAGTGGATTTACACCAGAATATTCAATTGATGCCAAGCATATCCATGCAAATTCTCTTGATTTCAACACCCTTTCATTTTTTTTCCTCCAGACATTTCCTTCAATTGCTTATTTGTTTTATTTGAAATAGCTTTCATGTAGCTATTGGTGCACACTCCAAATAGAGATTTTCTCAGAGGAAATTGTGTATGTTATATTAAGTGCTGAATTATGCAGTGCTTCTGATTTGAATTCAAGAAGTTGCTTGAAGCTATGCAGGAGTTCAAACACAGTGTCAGAAATTCCTTAAGCTAACCATGCTTTTCCCCCCCAGAAACTTCCTCATACTGGGAATGGATGCTGTTACTTTAATGGATTGCCAACAGGTGCTCTTTCTATCCCGTTGCATACTCCAAACTCTTTTTTGGAGTTCAGTTCAAATCCCTGCACCGCCCTATCAAGCATTGTCTCAATATGTATTGATAGAACTTGTTCTGTTATTCGGCAAATGTCAAGTTCTTTGCTTTTGCTTCCTCTTTCATCAATTTAGTTTGAAATTCTATGTTGTCCCAATGGTGCTTTTTTCCAAAAGGCATCTGGACTTTCTTGGTTTTCATGAAGGAAAGCAAATATACACGTCCCAGGATAATACTGCAGGATCCAATTTGGGTAGGTCACCGCGACCAGGTTGGATCCTTGGGGATGGCTGGTGGAGTGTTTGAAAATGTTTTGCTTCTCATCTAGGAAGCTTTTTTCAGTTCTAACTGACTGGTGGGGAATGGAAGGATTTATAATGGAAGGATTGATATTTATCAATCCTTCCGGATTCCACCAGTCAAGTAGAACCTAAGATGCTTCTTAGCTGAGAAGCGAAATGTTTTCAAACAAACAACAACAAAAGATTAACAAGAAAGTCCAATTGCCTTTTGGAAAAAGTACTTTTGAGTATCTTAACAGACGTA
The DNA here is from genome assembly GCA_004320025.1 of Laticauda laticaudata. Lineage (NCBI taxonomy): Eukaryota > Metazoa > Chordata > Lepidosauria > Squamata > Elapidae > Laticauda > Laticauda laticaudata. The sequence goes on from BHFT01037727.1 coordinate 18,063, forward strand.
ACACCCATGTTAAAATCAACTGTTTGGATTCAATAACAAATATATTACGACTAGCTGCTCATTTTTTTCCTGTTCTCTTAATCTATGATCTTGGACATTCCTGCAACTCAGACTTGCTCAGGTCTAGCCAGAAGTAAGTTACTTTGGATGTAATGGAAGTTGTGGACACTAGTCTTGCTTGTGTATTCTACTAAAGCCCTAGCCAACAAGGAAGGGCTGAATCCCAGTCATTCTGCATCACAAGCTTTCTCTTTTCTTTCTCCACTTTGAAAGATTGTCATCACATCTACGACAATGACCCATCGTCTCTGAACTTGCTCCTAGTATCTTCCTGTGTTAGTCCAAATTTCTGTTTCCCATAGCAGTCCATCAGATGCTCCTAAGGATGGTATGGTTTGCATGACAAAATTGTGAAAAGACCTTGGCTTTGCCCAGCAGGAGTATGTGAACTGGGAATTAGTAAGTGTAATTCTAAGGCTGCCTTCCTCGTAAGAATATTCCTCTAAAAGTCAAGGCATCCTTCATCGCTGTGGTTAAGACTGATATGTCTATTTCATCCATTTCCAAGGATCTGTGAACTACAGATTTAGGGGGCCCTGTTCAACATCTTAGAGATTAATCCAATTACTTTCCAGGGGTATTTTAAGAGCATGCAGAATGAGCTGATTTAATATGTATCACTCCCTCACATCCCTTCCTATAAGGAGTGCAGAAATTTCTTCTTAGACGACAAAAAAAAAATCACTTCCTTTTTAAACTGAGCGGCTAGTTAAAAATGATGCTGATTAAAACTGCAAGATCTTTGGGGCTATGTGATCCATCAGCCAGATCCTGAGCGCCAGTTCCGTGCTCTTTTGACAGATCATTTTGGATGAAATCACATATGGGCGGCAACCACCATAAGAGAGGAGAACCAAAGAACCAGGCAAGTTTCAAAAATAGCGTGAAGGCTATTCTGAAAATGGAAGGATGTCTTTAGCAAGAAAAGTATTTTGGAAATGTTCACGTTTCCAACAGAAGAAGGGATCAATCTGAGGGTTCCTTGATACTCTACAAGGTTGGTTGGTTTTGTTGCAGACGTTTCATTAGCCAAACTAGGTAACATCATCAGTGTTAGACAACCAAGCTCAGAGAGCACCAAGAACTCTTCATTTCAAACCTGAGTTATAAATATTCTCCTTTATTGGTAGGGATCAATCTTCACCAGTGCCTTTCCATCCCCTCCCACTTGTGACTGTATGATTGTAACTTTGTCACTTGTATCCTTATGATTTATATTGACTGTTTCCTGGTATGATTCGATTGCTTACTGTACCCTATGACTATCATTAAGTGTTGTACCTTCTGATTCTTGACTTTTGACGAATGTATCTTTTCTTTTATGAGCATTTGCACCAAGAGCATTTGCACCAAGACAAATTCCTTGTGTGTCCAATCACACCTGGCCAATAAAGAATTCTATATTCTATTCTATTCTATTCTATTCTATTCTATTCTATTCTATTCTGTTCTCAAACTGGTATCCTTCAGATGCTTTGGGACTGTAACTTTCCTGCATTCTTGGCTGGGAACTTTAGGAGTTGAAGTCCCACTGTATCTGGACCGGTGTTGTGGAAAGCATCACTAACATATTTTTCCAGGTTAATTAAAAACACCTTTATTACAAATGTATCCCACAAAAGCCCTTAAGGTTAGGCAGTCCAATATCTGTCACTTGGTGTTAAGCATGAGGAATGGAATATGCACCTCAGTCCTCAGGGACTTTCCTATTAGGTTATAGTAAGCGGGATGCATATTAACAAATAAGTAAAATGTTACTGCTCTTAACGCTTATTTCTGTGATTTAAGTTTAGCTGTAGCAAATTTCCAACGGTTAAGTTTAAATCACTGAAATAAGCTTTATGTCAGTAAAATTCTTATTTATTAATATCCATCACACTTTTATTATTTCAAAGGGCCCGATATTTGATTATTTTATTATTTTAAAGGGCCTGATAAGGAAACCGTCGCCTTCACAGTTACAGAACGGGAATTTCAAAGGCTCCTGGATGTGGCTTTTCCACGGATGCCCCATGAGAGCTCCCCAAATTCTGGGCTGGGAATGATGGAGGTTCGGATCCAAAGCTTTATGGGTGCCGGGAAACGGACTGACGATGTCTCCCCCGCCCCCGCCCTTCCCTCTCACCTCCGAAGCGTCCCGTCCTGGGGCTCGCCTGCTCCTGCCTCAGCGCCTCCTGGGCGGGCATTTGGGAGAAGCCTTCCCCGCCAGCGCCCGCCTTCTCGGCCGCCTCTTTCCCTGGCTTGGCCCCGCCGTGGCCCTCCTGGCCTTGGAAGCTGCCCAGACGGGGGTCCTCTTTGGTAAATCCCAGGATGGCCTCGATGCTGTGGAGACGGGACGGGGGACCTCCCGACACGGGGCTCCGAAGCAGGGGCCCAGCCAACGAGAAGCCGCCGCCGGCGTCGCCCATGCTCCCGAGCGCGTCCTGAGGCGGCAGGTGCATGAAGAGCGCCCGGCGGCGGACCAGCCTCCTCCCGGCTCCGGGCGCAACCCAGCCGCCGCCCCGCCGAACTCCGCGCCAGGGAAAGGCCGAGGCGCTGCAGAGGTGGGGAGGGTGTTGTGTGGAAAGAGTGGCTCTTTGGCGGGGCGGGGGACGGATCAGCCTGGACCCCGACGGACGCGGCTCAGCTCCAGGTCCGGAAGCGGGCGCGGCCGACGCTGCGCGGTTTTTTAGCCCAGCCGCCTGAGGGGACTCGAACGTGCCCGGAGAGCAGAAGATCGGCGCGCGATTGCCCCCCCCACCCCACCCCCGCTTCAGCCGGCGGGACGGGCTCTCGCCCAGGAAAGGCGCAGGCTGGGATTCAGCCGCCTGGGCCTGGACGCTGCCGCCGCCGGTTCCGTCCCTGCGGGATAACTGAGCTCGGAGGCTTTTGGCCCCCGGGAGAGCTGGTAGGAGAGCCCGGAGTGGAGGGCAGGCCCCGCCCTCCCCAGAAGCTCCGCCCCCCTCGCTCTGAGGTAAATTGTCCCGCTGGAAATTGACCAGCCGGGCAAAGGAGAAAAGGGACGCCGGCAAAGAGTCGAGGGTGGCGGGGCCTTGAGGAGCGAAGTTCTCTTTTTCGTTTTCTGAGGAGAAGCGACGCGCTGCCTTCCAGTTGCGATCAATCCAGAGGCGGGGGAGGGGGGGGGAAGGGGAGAGAACAAGTTGATTTTTTTAAGAGAACAAGAAAAAGATCCTGGCCAGAGTCAGCCAATAAATAAACAAATAAACAAATAAACAAATAAACCAACAAACAGAAAGGAAAGGAAGAGATTTTTTATAAAAANATTTCCCCCCCCCCCAAAAAAATGCATTCAAAGTAAACCGTGATTTGATCGGACTTTTAAGAGAAGAGAGATATTAAAAAGAAAAAGAAAAAAAAAGAAAGAAAAGTTGCTCTTTGCTATCAGAGAAATGAGCTGTGCGGACAGTTTCTGGGCATTTTATTTGGCTGGGATAAGAAAGAAGCGAAGGGCAGGAGCGGCCTCGCGATTTCTTAAGTTTTGAGCGATGCGCAGGCGTTTCCAACAAGTTACTCTCAAGGGGCTTCGTTTTCCATTTATTTATTTATTTATTTACATCAAATAAATCCGTGTATTTGTTTATTTATTTACATGAAATAAATCCATTGATTTCCATCCGTTTGTTTAAATCAAATAATACAAATCAAAACAATGCGTCACAACCAGGGCGAAGGGATTCATTAATAGGTGACCCTTCAAGGATATTTAATTCTTCTCTTCCACTTCGCCCCGCCCAAATTGGAAATGATTTCTGATTTATCTGCCTCTTCCACACAGAGGGAGACCCTCGAGCGCCTCCTGTCAAGTTGACTTACTTCACGGACTGGCCAAGAGAGCAAAGGCGCGGTTTGAAAGCCGGTGAGGGTGTCTTTCGGTGAGCGACCGCGGGTGAAGAGGACAACCGACCGTTTCTCCTGCCGACGGGATGATTTTCTGTGCGAAATTCCACTCAGGACTCCAATCACGGCTCGACTGAGTTTAATCCTCCGTTTTACAACCCCATTGAAAGGGGTAATTTCTTAATCTGGGTTTAAACCGATGGCTCGCACGAATGTAATCCTACGCCTGGTTTGTAACGATTCTGAAAGGAAGGAAGGAAGGAAGGAAGAAAAAGAAAGAAAGAAGAAAGATAGAAAGAAAGAAAAGAGAAAGAAAGAGAAAGAAAAAAGAGAAAGATAGAAAGAAACAGAAGAAAAAAGAAAGAAAGAAAAGAAAGAAAAAAGAGAAAGATAGAAAGAAACAAGAAAAAGAAGGAAGGAAGGAAAAGAAAGAAAGAAAAAGAAAAAAGAGAAAGATAGAAAGAAACAAAAGAAAAAGAAAGAAGGAAGGAAAGAAGGAAAAGAAGGAAAGAAAGAAGAAAGATAGAAACAAAAGAAAAAGAAAGAAAGAAAAAGAAAAAAGAAATATAGAAACAAAAGAAAAAGAAAAAAAGAAGAAAGATAGAAACGAAAGAAAAAGAAAGAAGAAAGATAGAAAGAAAAGAAAAAGAAAGAAAGAAGAAAGAAACAAAAGAAAAAGAAAGAAAGAAGGAAGGAAGGAAAAGAAAAAAAGAGAAAGAAAAGGAAAAGAAAAGAAAAGAAAAAGAAAGAAAGAAGAAAGATAGAAAGAAAAGAAAAAAAAAGAAAAGAAAAAGAAAGAAAGAAGAAAGATAGAAAGGAAAGAAAGAAGAAAGAAAGAAACAAAAGAAAAAGAAAGAAGGAGAAAGAAGGAAGGAAGGAAAAGAAAGAGAAAGAAAAGGAAAAGAAAGAAAGAAAAAGAGAAAAACAAAAGAAACAGAAAGAAAAGAAAAAAAGAAAGAAAGAAAGAAAGGGTCCCCCAAATCTGACCGACCCAGAAGGGGACATTTTGCTGGGTCCGGTTTCTGCCCGGTTTTCCCGGCGGGCTCAGACTGACGACGCCCCGGACGCGAGTCCCCGAAAGCGGCGACGTTGCCACGCTCCGGAAGGACCGTCGGCGGAGTTTCCGACCAGAAGCGGGTTGGGGGGATTCCCAGCTCGGATTGCGGGGCTTGCCGGGCTTTCCGATCGCCTGTTGGTCCCTTCCAGGTCCTGGAGGGATCCCCGGGCGAGCGGAATCGCTTCCAAACGAGCAGCGGACTTGTGCAAGCCGAGCTGTGGCCCCGACACTCTGGACGCGCTCAGACGCCGAGCGGGTTCTCGAGTTCTTCCCGGCAGGAAGGAGAAAGTAAACGTTCCTCTCCGTCCGTCGGTGGGGTTGGTTTTTTTTTCGTCTCATCTGAGAAAGAGCAGCGTCTAGCGGGCCACCTTTGGCTCCGATGATTAACCACAACCACTTTTGCAAGAATAATCCGTAATAAAAGCAAAACAAAAGAGGAAGATGTCGTGTGGAAACGAGAAACGTTATTCTGTTGGCGTAAAATCCCTATGGAGACCATAACTTCCTTGACAAAGGTTACCTGGGTGGTTATAGATATGTGGAATCGGAGAAGAGAAATGGTTTGAAGATATTTAAACCTGCAGGCTTTCCTATGGATTTTGATTCTTTTACAGTGGGTGCAGCTTTAAAAACCAACAGTATTCACGTTTCAGGATACAGGGTGAAATGCAGCATCCCATAGAAATAAATAATTGGATAAAACATTCTGATGGAGAAAAAAAAATTTAAAGGAAGCATTCTTAATTCAAAGCAGCGCATTTATTATATCAGCCAAAAAGATGCTTCCATCGTCTCACTTGCAGCGTATTAAAAATGCAAGTGCAAGAGATCCAATGGTGTGTGTGTGTGTATGTGTGCGAAATTAATTGTGAGAAGAGGTTGAATCACTGAGTCACACAGGGCCGTTCTGTGCTGAAAGACACCCTGGGAAAGAATTCAAAAAAAAATTTCTCTGTTATCAATCAGCCGGATGGCGCTTTTCTGCAATTTTGGCTGAGCTGGGCAGATGAATCTGGGCCAGTCAATGTCCCCCCCCCCCCCCCCCCCCCNAACAGGGGGATGGAATATTAACTCTTTCCCTAAATTCACTATTCCATGATGGATGTAAAAAGAGATGGGTTTGAATCCAACAATTGTCATCATGTTTGTTTGTTTGTTTGTTTAATATACTTGTTTATTTTTTCAATTTATATGTGAGCCATTTCACTCTTCAGAGATTCTAGGTGGGCCAGCAAACTCGTAAACAACAACAGAACAGTGAGAAAGTTTAAAGCATTAAAAACAGTCAGCCTTAAAAATGAGCAAGCATGATTGCAACGAAATGCCTGCAATCAAACAAGCAAGCTCTGGGAGCAACCAAGGGCCCCAGATGAATTAAAAATTAATTTTAAAAATCTGGATTAAAAAAGAGCCAATATATATAAGCAGGTCTCTTTTGTACTCCTTGCCTAGGAACAGCTCTGATTCTCTGTCTTCTATTCTGGAATGCTAGGACAGATATTGCCCAACTTCTGGGGAGTGGAGACCTTCTGTCCTTCACTGATTAATCTCCACCTTTGGTCTTCTCCCCAGCTGTTCTCTTTGCCATGTCTAGCAATTTTCCCATGTTCTCTACTACAACCATTCTTCCTTAAACAGGCAGAGTCTGAGAGATAGGATCTGGCCGGTGTAAAGCAGAAGTTGTGATTCTTTGTTGTGATTCAGAAATCCAGAAATCACTCTTCTATTAACCTGCCAAGTAACTACTTCCCACAACACTGTCAACTTAATTAATAAGACTGTATTGCTATTATTCCTCTACAACTAGATTATAATAACACTTCCTTGTACCTATCTCTTCCCACTTACGACTATAACCGTGTTGCTTGTTATTTTTACAATTTGTATTATTATATTTGTTTCTTAGTATGATTTGATTGCTTATTAGTAACCTACTAATATCACTAAGTGTTATCTCATGATTCTTGATGAATGTATATTATTTATTTCTTTATGTACACTGAGACCATATGCACCAAAGACAAATTCCTTGTGTGTCCAATCACACTTGGCCAATAAAGAATTCTGNATTCCATTCCATATTTTCTATTCTATTCTATTCTATTCTATTCTATTCTATTCCATTCCATTCCATTCCATTCCATTTATAAATACACACACACACACACACACACACAGGTCCCTTTCTATTCTATTCTATTCTATCCTATCCTATCCTATTCTATTCCATTCCATATTTTCTATTCTATTCTATTATATTCTATTCCATTCCATATTTTCTATTCTATTCTATTCCATATTTTCTATTCTATTCTATTCTACACACAGGTCCCTTTCTATTCTATTCTATCCTATCCTATCCTATCCTATTCATCCCTGGAGGCTTTCAAGAAGGGACTGGACTGCCCCTCTGTCAGAAATATACCTAAATCCGAGACCCCGAAAAGTGTTTCCCGACAGAACCAAGCAGGATAAAGGATTTCCTCCCTGCAAAACCCGCGACTCTGAGCATGCGCAGAAGGCGCCTCAGCCCACCCGCCGCGGCACATCTGGCTCCCAGATGCTGCCTTGCATCGCGGCCGCGGGGCGCTCGTGCACCTCACACGCGTGTGCAATCTCCCCCCCCTCCCCACGCTCCGGTCCATCTGCCGCCGGCCGAACTGGGGGGCGTGTGAAGGGCTCGTGTGAGCTTCCAGGGAGGTGCGAAGACCCCCCATCTCCTGGGGGGGGGGAGGCATCAAAGGACAG
>BHFT01037728.1:0-30107 GCA_004320025.1 Laticauda laticaudata
TTAACATACTAACCAGGATTACTTGTTTATTATTTTACCTAAACCAGTTAGGGTAAAAAACAATGTTATCCCTAACAGTAAGGCATAGAATCATATGGCTAGATTTCCTTATTTATTGCACTGCACTGCAACAAATATCATTTGAAATAAACAATGTAATCTATAAAATCAACTGTAACAATTGCAACCAATTCTATGTGGGACAAACATAACATCAATAAAAACCAGGATCCACATCAATTAAAAACCAGGATCTGGCAGTCAAACACCATGACCCTAAATGCTTAATCTTTATCCACACCAACACCAAACAGCACCAGTTTTATCGGAGAAACACAAAAATCATCACCCACGCTACCACTTACCATGCTTGTGAGTTCATTGAAGCCTGGCACTCCACAATTCCATCAATAGACACATTGACCTACCAGCCTGACCCCTTAGAATCCAAATCAACTGCACAGCTATCCAGAAACAACACTGCTCCTCAACCAACCCAACACTACACCTCAACCAACTCCTGCAAGCACCTGCCAATCAGCATTCTACTCCCAATGACCGTCACCTGATGTAACCTCCTCTTCACAAGAGACATTACAACATTCTTGATGCCTCACACCTGACCCATAACAAGACCCTCACTTGACACATTCACAAATCATCTTTTCATATTACAAACAGTGCCGTCATAACACTGATGCAAAGCAGCAACAAAATAATCCCAACTTGTTTTGTATCAAGTACTTTAACTTAATTTATTTAAATAGATTTATAAATTAATAAACAGAAGCAATTCAGTGATAAACATGGTTCTCTCTTAGAAGGAATTTCCCTTGATTATTTATACAGTATTCGTGAGTGAACTTGATAAATTTAAATTAAATGGTTTCATTTTCATTTATATGAAAAAGGACATAGTTGTAATAAAAAGCAGATTATATTTAGAAAAGAAACTTTTCAGATATAAATTCCACTTTTCATGCAATTTGAATCATGGGACAGATGGAGCCAACAACAAAGCAATTTAGAAGTAAAAATAACATAGATATTATCTGTCCGTAAACAATAATAAATGCATCATTATTTAAAGTCGTGCATCCATAACTTTAGGCAGCTACAAACTTTTTATTTAATTTAATAAACTAGCATAAATTAACTGCTGAATTTCATTTCATAGAATTCAAGAACAACACTGTCATTAAGGCACAGACAAAGACCATTTTTGATAGGTTGCAGGTTTCTATGAAATATAAAGCTTTACTTTTTATGCATGAAAAAACTGTCTTCCATTTTTAATAACAAAGTCACAGTTATGAACTTTTAAGTACTAGTTTTATTTTCATTACAGGGAAAATAAGCTGAGCAGCTAGAGAGGTTTCACATGAAGGCAGGATATGTTTTCTTGCTAATGCAAACAAGCTTTTTGACAACTTGATTAGTGGCTTTGAGAAAACTCTAATTCCTAAGTTCCCTAAATTTGTTCATGGAATAGCTGGAGGAATGTTGAATTCCTAACTGAGATCCAAGGAACCTCTACTTCAGTATTTATAATTGAAAATAAGAAATATATGTATATGGACAAAGCCTTTTGCTGGTTAACAATGACCTTTTGTTGATTAAGCAACATCATGCAAATACAGAAAAGGAAGATAGGCCAAATAAATTAAGGTATGAGGTTGAAAAAAGAAAAAAATATATAGCTAAATTTGGTTTATATTAATATTGTTCACTATGCCTCTCTGAGTCTCTGTCCTTGCAAACCATGCTTGTTTCTACCTCATCTGTACACTACTCCATATATTGCTTTTTGTCTGACTCACCTTATTCTTTTTGAGAATGTCATTAATTCAATCGAACCACCAGTGTTCTGGCTCCCCCCACTCTCTTGATCTATTCATTCTTTTCTTACATAGTGGTTGTGCAATTTGTTCCCCAGTTATTCTTTGTAATATAACCAAACCACCTTTTGTTCTTACATTGATAGCTTCTGTTCCTAGGAATTGTTCTCAGACTCTGCAAGCCGTTTTCTGCATTGTCAAACTTCTGAAAGCCAAAGTCAGATTAGTACAGTTTTCAGAGATAACTTTCTTCAAAGCAAAAAATGGCCTTTCTTACTAGTGCCCTCCAGATATGGCACTTGGCCATTTTGGCAGCAATAGACAAAGATTGATATTTAATATATCTGAAGGAGATCAGATTGGAGAAGATCAACCAAGAAGTTTCATATCACTTGGAAAATGACCCACTAATAGATTAATTTAACACCAGGCCTTTTCCATAATTCTAAATCATTTCTCACTGTTTCTGTTTCTTGTGCTGCATCATAGATGACTCCAATCAGACTGCAGCATTTCTTATATACTGAGTCAGCTGTTACTGAAGCTAAGCTTTAAGTCAGTGATTTTTAAAAAGAGTTTATTTTTGGCAGAAACAATTCTGTGGACTAAAAAGGCACATACAAAAGAATAAAACATTTTTACAATACCACATTAATTCTTAATTTATGATTAAACTTTCCTTGAGAAATGAAAGGATATTTGATATAAATTATTCACTTTGATACTAGAAATCTGCTGGGTTTTTTTATCTATGCCATGAAGCTAATACCCGAAGGAAGCTGAACTGCGTAGATAGATAGATAGATAGATAGATAGATAGATAGATAGATAGATAGATAGATANTACCCGAGAGAGAGTGTCTGGGGATAGTATAATAATCTCATATAGATTTCTTCTCATGATAGAACTACTTCTTTTTTTCTTTTTTGAACAGACCATTCAAGAGAGTCATGGTGAACAGCTCTTATGTGTGTAGTGATCTGTGATCATATTTCATGGATAAATATTCTTCAGCTTTAGGCTCTCAATTAAAATTATCTCATTTTAGATAGAGAAAGTTTTGATAAAGTAAATGAACAGCATGTTCAAAATACATTTAGACTGTCTTTTTGAGAGTGTCTATACTACTGTTTCTCAACCTCAGCAACTTTCGATGGGTAGACTTCAACTGCCAGAATTCCCTAGCCACCATGGGAATTGAAGTCCCCTCATGTTAAAGTTGCAAAGAAATGCTCTCCTGGCTGTCTCTTGGGATTAAAATAATTGAATAGTCTAATCAAAATAGCTTACCCCCTGAAGATATCATAAATTAGTTCAAAGTGCCTGCCTTTCCACCTCACTGCCTACCTCAGACTTTAATTGTCCATGTCTGTCTGCAAAGACTGGTGTTCTAACCAAATATAATGAATCATTAAATTCAGGACAAGATGATAGGCATTGCATCTTTCCTTTGAGCTGCTTCCCTTATGCTTTTACAATAAGCTTTCAACACTTCCTGCTGAAAAAGCAATTAAAGCTAGCTCTCCAATGCTTATTATTGTTTCTTTGCAGGAGTCCTTTTTTGGTTTCTTTTAAAGATATGATCTGCTATGAGATGGAAGCTTTTCCCTTTAAATTTATATCTCTTTTAATATTTTGTTTTGAAACCAAACTCAGCGTTGTTTGGTTAGAATGAAAAGCTGCATTTGAACTTTTCTTTAGTTCATTTATAGCTCCAAGTGATCTTATTCCCTCGAGATTCTTTCATAAAACTTCCTCCAGGCAGCTCAAACAGCTAGAAAAGGAACTTCAAGAGGAAGTCTCTATACAGATATAACCCCCCCCCTTCTTAAGCCTTGTAATCCATATCCATCATCTCTTGCTTTCATTCTCCTCCGTTTCGACCCACCCTGGTCACAGTAGCTAGCCTATTGTTTTGCCAGTGTTTGCAGGCATAATCAAATGTATAATTTTTAATCTGAAGACAAAACAAACCTTTCTGTTAGGTGATTTGAGCAGCATCAATGAAGAATTTACTGGACCAATACATTTATATATTTCCCTAGGTTTTGTTTATCATTTCTTTGTTATAGTCTGAGAAACTCTCCTTTTCCAGTTCACATCAGAAAGGCTAAGGCTACTCCACATTGGAAGCATCTTTGCCAAATGTTGGTCTTGTCTAGTAAACCAAGATAAAATATTGTCCTTTATCAATTTATCAGTTTATAATTTATTTATGTACACGTGCTCTATGCTGCTTAAGTAAAAAATGAATTAAGTGACTTGCAGCAGCATACTGCTTTGACAGGAAGAATTCATTAAGGGAATTTCCTTTTCTTTATGCAACAGACTGAAAATAATCAATAAATCACTTTAAGGCATTTAAGAAACCTCCCATCTTCGCTGTAAGTATGGATGTCCATCTTAAAATTCTTCCAAGCAATTTCTGAATTTGAATCCCACAGTTTCATCTTTCGTCATGCATAGAAGAATGTAAAGGCTTTTTTAAAAAAAAATTAATTGAAAATTTGAAAAACAATAGTAAAAATCAAAGGCTTTCAAGGAATTCTCTTTCAAATCTGTCAACTTTTGGAAATAATCTATTAATAAAAGCAGACATTACTATTAACATTGTGGCTGCTATATTCTGACCCTGCTCTTCAAAGAACTTCTGAAGTATTTAATATATCATGCCATTCTCTATCCTTTTCTTTCAATGCTGGCCAAAACCAAAAGACAAGCCCTACCCTCCATTTTTCTTTTTCTGCTTGGAATCTTTAGTCCCTTCTTGTGCCCAGTTTCTAATAGCATATAATCGTAAATTTCTGTCATGACTTAAAATAGACTAAACCATTGTTTCCATAAATGCTAAATTGCTATTTATTTATATAATTAATTCTATAATCTTATTGCAAAATTCTTAATATTCCAAATATGTCTGGTTCCTTAATCAGTTTATAACTTATAAATTAAAATCTTATTTAGGTTTTGCTGTTTATTTCAAATTCTTTCAGTTCTTCAACTCCTACAGTAGTTATTTTTTCTTTTATTCTGAAATGAAGGTAAACCTGCCAAGTGGTTTTCAAAACGTATTATTTTGAAGATCTCAATTAAACTTAAGGTAGCTAAATACTTAATTTCTGAAGATGATTAGAAAGTGAGGTTAACACACCCAGTATTTTTAAAAAGACTTAACCACAGCTAAAAGCTTGATGGCTTCTCTTTGTCTCCCAGATGAAGAGTGTCCTGTGGTTTCCTCATGAGGCGAAGCTGTCTGAAACATAAGTAGACAGTCTCACACCCTCTCCTTTTCCAGAGAGATTATTTGGAATAATAACACATTACCAAAAAATGTGTTTTTTGGTAATGGCTATCACTTCATTTCCACTCATTTTGAGACTTGTTAGCTCACCAGTCCTCACCCTGATGTCCCGGAATATAGATGGTGATTATTTTTGGTTTTTAAAAAAAAGATATCTAGAACGTCTCATTTTGTCTCATTTTGTGAAAAGGGAAATAAAGTTTCTGGCACTCCTTGAACTCCATGGAGTTAAGAATTCAGCTATTATCTCTTTCAAGATTTCCATTTCATTGAAATGTGTGTGGCACAGGTAATCATGTTGCTATGCAACATTTTCTTTATTTTTTAAATGATGATTCCCATGGGAAGTGCAAAATAATAAAGGTCAGGTAGTCCGATATGTACTGCACATATGAAATTAGCCATGTATGCTTCTTCATGTTTTAGATATTTGAAAATTAATGGTGCTGTACTCCAGAAGTCCCATGTATTTAAGACAGCTGACTCAATTAATGGTTTATATTCCCTCAATATCTAGCTATCATAAATCATAGAAAAAAGAGATTTTTCTCCTGCCTTTGTGCCTCTTTTTTGGGGTTTTACATGATCCATCTTTCTTTCATTTCCTAGTAGAACCGTAGAATTTTAGTAAACCTTGGGACTATATCTTTGACCTAAAGTAGGTAAAAATTCCATTTTTTTAATATGTTAGTTTTTCATTCAATTCGGTTCTATAAATCTGTGAACAGTGGCATATATTTGGGGGGCAGAAGAATAAAGAGATACTGAAGTGACAGCCAGTGGAAATGAGGGCAAATTGGAGTTTTTTTTACTGCCATCAAAGGCCAGATATTAGGAAACATGGAGGATATGAGTATGTGACTTGAATGTCTGTTGGAATTGTGTGATGTGCATTCACATTTCATGAATAGAAATATCAGTATTTCCTGTGTCAGTAATACAGCTACTTGTGCTCCTTTTATTGCAAAAGGGGTAATCATTGACTTCCCTCATTCAAGGATATCCGCAGGAGGATAAAAGAAGGCAGATTAATAACATCCATATACATTGTTAGCCTGAAAGTGATTCAACTTATACACATAAGGTCATTGCATAATTGGCAGGGCTGTGACTACAAGCTGTTCCCAGCCAAGATGAAATCCTAAACTCTTTAAGTAATCATCACTAATTAAGATTTCAGATTCCTGAATTGCAACAAGCTTTTACTGTCAAGATTAGTTTGTGTTTTCTGTTTTTCCTCTACCCTACCCCTTCTATTGCAGTTTCTCTGAAAGAGCTCATATCTCAAACGATGGTTCGCTGGGCACAGGAAGATCAGATCCAAGATCCAGAATTAGTTCGCATTATGTTTAACTTACTTCGAAGGCAGTATGATAGCATTGGTGAGCTGCTGCAAGCACTGAGGAAATCTTATACTATAAGTGCTGCCTCCGTGCAAGACACAATCAACTTATTAGCAGCACTGGGGCAAATTCGTTCACTTCTCAGTGTCAGGATGGGAAAAGAAGAAGAATTGCTGATGATTAATGGCCTAGAGTAAGAAATAAATACTTTAATGGCTTAAAAAATAGTTAGAGCTTTAAGCTTTATTGATTCTTAGTTAAGATGTACTCTGTGCCCATTTTTCAATCTGATTGGTTTTGTTACAAGACTATTCAGATAGTCATTGGTGCAGGACTTTCCGTGGCAAAGGTCCTCCTGGGCTTAAGGTACAAGATGTTTTTCAAACTACCTCTATTGATCAAATAACAACCTAATTAATGTTATAAGAGGCAAGTAACTTTCTTATTTTCATATTAAAATTAGTGCATGCCATCCCATGAAAATCTGAAGGATTAAGATGGGGACGGGTTGTCCCTGCTTTGTGACTGTTAAAAGTCAATGCTGACTCGAGATACAGTATATTCTCAATACTATATTTCACAATAGGTCACAACGATTCACCTGTTTCATTTCTCAAATATTGTGTGTGTTTTATTTCCTTTTTCCTTATTTCCTTTTATAACTCAGATACACACGTGCAATTTTAAGGAATGACTTTATAAGAGAGTAATTTAATCCCTCCCTTTCTAAGAGTCCTGATTTTGATTAAAAATGGGAACAAAACAAGCAAAACAAAACCCAAACCACAACAAATGAAAAGTTTTTAGTTCCTCCACATAAGGGAATTCAAGATTCAATCCTAAATTCTTTTTTTGTTTTAACGATCTGATTTAGATTGAATGGAACTTATCTGTGAAAACCTTGTCACTCATGCTTATTGAGCATGACCTACATTGTCTTTTTTTTCATGACACTAACTTGTAATCTCTGTTACCACCTTAGAATTAGAATGTATTCTAATATTTTTTTCTAATATGTTTTGAATTGTGGAAATAAAAATGGCATTGTTATAAAATAAATAAAATTACTACATTTCATATTTTTTTTCTCACTTAGAGATATAATGAACAACAAAGTATTTTATCAGCATCCTAATCTCATGAGAGTCCTGGGTATGCATGAGACAGTTATGGAAGTAATGGTAAATGTGCTTGGAGGAGACAAATCCCAGGTAATTTCACTGATCTTTGTGGTGCTCTATGCTTACTATAAGTAAGAGGTATAGTATAAATATGTTATGCACATGTAATAAAGTGAAACGAGTGGTGTGATGGCCTAGAGGTGGAGCTCTCGCCTCAGAATCCGGAGGCTGTGAGTTTGATCCTAGGTGAAGGCAGATATTTCTCTCTCTGGGCACACTAAGAATATATCTGCTGAATTAGATGACACATTGGCGACAGGAGTAAACAAGTATCCAGCTAGTAAACACTCAGATCCATTCAATTTGCCCAGACTCCACCCCTCAAGGGACTATGGGGTCATTAAAAGAGGATGGTGATGTAATAAAGTGAAACCTATTGATTGAATTCAAAGTGGCCTGAATTGAATGGATGTCAATCTATATAGGTAAGCCAACAATCACCCAAGGGACTACATCATAATAGACCATTGTCGACTCGTTTCTGACATAAATAGGAGAAAACTATTTCCAACAGGGAGATGAAAAACATAATATTCAGGATATAGTAGGTGGCAGTTCTCTTAAGACAGTAAGTCTTTTCAATTGAAATAGAATCTTATGAAGCAAAGTTTCACTGAAGAAATAAAATTCATTCCATTTAGAGCAAGAACTGTTGCCGTTATTAATCTGTGTTTTAGTTTGCTCTGTCTTACGAATGGCTGCTTGCTTGTATCAGTATACATCATAATCTGTAATTTGTTCAGTTTTATTCAATATACAATTAATAAATTATTATAAAATGAAATTTATTTCATTTTATAACAGTTGCATCTATAATAAAATCTGTAATTACATCTATAATCTATAATTATAATTTTATAATAATTGCATCTATAATCAGTCAAAACGTAGTTTCTACTTGCCTCTTTATGCTTTTGTGATTATTGGAGGAAGTTTGGATTCATATTTTGTTCTTCAAACATTTAATTTGAAATAATCTCATATGACTTTCCCATGACCAAATCTGAAAGTAGAAATAAAATCACAAGATTTCTGCTATGTTTTTCTAAAATGTGACACTATGTTCCACTGCAAAGTTAATTACTTAGGTTAAAGACCATTGGCTGAATGTCACAAATTCTGCAATGTAAATTATCCAAATGTAGTATACATATTGTTTAAAAAAATGAAATAATTTTAATTCAGTGTAGATAACAAAAATGGGAGGAAATGATACTTTCTCACTGAGGAAAAAATAAGACATATTCACATTTTAATTCTTTTCTCAGATGCAATCAGATGATTCAGTGTTAACGTTAGCAAGAAAAAATCCTCACAAAATAATTGCCTGCTGTCAACAAGATTTGGTGCAATAGAGTACCATTTATTTTTATTCAAGCTGCTGAATTCTAAAATAATTTTAATGCAGATACTTTAGGAGGTTTAATGATTACTGTGATGCTCTGCAATTTGACACTTGAATGATTGTGGCATTTTTCTCAAAAATGTAAATTACTAATGTTTTAAAATGTCAGAAAAAAAATTGCTAATGGCTTTGAGTATTGACCCAGACATGTCCTCCATAATGCAAAAGCTTTTAGTATTAGATAGAAATTTCTGGGTTTTCACATCTCTTACTACATACAGAATAATATACAAATATTTTGAATTTCTCATCAATGTTTGGATTTTGAATTTCTCATCAATGTTTGATTTTGAAGTAGAAGCTTGAACCTCCAAATCCAGCACTTTAATCATGAAATTACACTATTTATAGGGACAAAGAGTGAAACGCATATTGTACTTTTAGAATATATAATAAAGTCACATGGTAGACACTTCTTTAAGAGTTCCAGTAATTGTTTATACCAATAATACAAATAGTATAACACATGAAAATAAAGCCAAATTGGGTTAAAATTGGAATATATACGCTAGTGTTTTGACTTTTAACAGTCACATTAAAAAAGAATGATAAATCTAAAGCATCTTTCTAATTTTCCTTCCCTATAATTGCAAAGCATTCTTACTTCAGCCATATTCATATGTTGCCTCTTTCTCCTTTACATTTTTATGTCTTTTGTACACTGTATTTAACTTAGTTTCTCATGTTATGTCCTGCTTTCTCTTCCAAAGTAGGCATAAACACAAATATGTTCACTATTTTTGGCAAATGTTGATTCCTCACAATAAAAGGCAGACTACCCAATATTTTCTATCCTCATGTATACATCTTAAAAATTGTCCACCCATTCTCTAATTGGTAGTAAATATTCTTGCAAGATACATAATGTAAGTCTGTGTAATATTATTATATCTTAGATAATTTCCTAATCAAGCTGTGTTATTGGTGCAGGGTTAGATCTGTTTTGATGGTGCAAAACAGCAGACAAGAACATTTATATGAATATTTGAACAGAAATTGAACAGATTATTTAACAGTGTTTTTCTTCCGCAGATTGCTTTTCCTAAAATGGTAGCAAGTTGCTGTCGGTTTCTTTGCTATTTTTGCCGGATTAGTCGCCAAAATCAGAAAGCCATGTTTGAGCATTTAAGCTATTTACTTGAAAACAGCAGTGTTGGACTTGGTATGCTATTTAACTTTAATAGTCATTTGATTTAATTTGACATGTTAACAGTTTAGTTTGTAACCTGCTACTTTAAATCCTAATTTAACTTACTTTGCATATTGATACTCTTTTTATTTATATAGCTGGTTTTTAAGTTGTGCTGTAGGTTAAAAGAACTGTTCAAGAGCTTTTTACAAATCACATTGTGAAAGACATAGAGCATAATCCTATTGTGTCCACCACATTCAATGAAATTAAACCAGGCACATTTATAAGGTCACATTTTTAAGTGACTATTCAAGAAGCCTCATAGAATTCTTTGAAATTTATATTTATTTCACATCTTTCTTATTTTATGTTTAAACTGACTTGATTATTCTTCCAAAACTACAATAATAGTTCTGGCCTCTATTAATTTTCATATTTTTGAAGTTTTGTGTTTGTGTATCTTGGGGGGAAAATCATGTGTGTTTCAGAAAATGAAGATTATTTCATAACACTGCATAAGCAAGTTTTTTGCTGTTTAGTTTGCTGTTAGTTTCCAGCAAACTAACCTTCATGTGACATGGATTGTATAGTGACACAATCTATTTTTTATTTATGCACATCACTTATTTTATGGGGTGAGAAAGTACCAGATAATGCTTCTGCTTGATCCCAGAAGAATCGTGCTATTTTGAAGAGCACACAACATTCACAGTATTTTGCCATTGATATTTTATACCTAAATATCCAAAGTATGCTACAACTTTTGCTTTATTATTTAATTATAATTTTATTACCATAAAATAATTAGGAACAAACCAGAAAAGTGAAGGTTGATGAATTATCTCCACTAATTAAGCCACAAAATGCTGAACTGAAAGCAAACCAAAATAACAACAGCAATCAATGGATTCTTTCCATAAACCATGAAAAAGAAAAATGAATGTTTTAAATTTTAGCTAACTACAAAGTAACTGCTGCCCTCTGCTGCAAAACTCATGTAGCTACATTCTTGATATTTTTAATTCTATACATAAGTATGTCTTTTTTCTTCAGCTTCTCCTTCTATGAGAGGGTCCACTCCATTAGATGTAGCAGCTGCTTCAGTAATGGACAACAATGAGCTTGCCCTTGCATTAGAGGAGCCAGACTTAGAAAAAGTAAATATTCAACATCTTATACAACTTTTTATTTTATCATAACTTACAAGTCTTGATCTCTGATCTTAGTTGTCTTTCTTGTAGAATAGGTAACTCATCAGTGTTGAGACATGAAGAAGTGAGTTTTCTGGCTGTTGATTCATAGCAGCTTTTCCTCTTACATAATGGGGCTTAGTTTTTACTTAGTATATTTTACTTAATATATTATTTATGCGTAGTATATTATATATGGCTATTGTCACTCAAGTATAGTATTCTCATTGCAGATATGTATAATTTCCTAATTTATATTATATTATGAAGAAACAACATGGACCCTGAGAGGAGGTGGTAGAGGGCTCACATGATTTGTTCAGTCCAGGCAACAAAGGGAGCTAAGTTTGTCCTGGAGATGCTCTCAAGCATTTGATCAGGGATTCCTGTGTTTGTGATTGTCTTCGACTGATCCCTTGATTCATCCATAGATCTGTCAGCGCCAGTCACTTTTTGGGAAAGAAGAAAAACTTTATTTTAAATCAGTCCTTCCCATCTGCTCGTATTTTTCTCAATTCCTTTTTTATCTTCATGGCTGTAACTATTTTTATGTCGAGAAAATTTGTAGAAATCTCCTTGCTTATCAATTAAAATGATTGTCTCCAGTGAAATTGTTTCCTTATGTTCTTTATATTTTTGGAAGCTTAAAATACATGTTTGTTCATGCATCTCCCCCAACTCACACGTATCACATATGTTGTTTCAGCTCACTTTGATTTTGATTGCTTGGAACAAAGGCTAAGATGATATGTTTGTATTGAACAGGTTGTGACCTACTTGGCAGGCTGCGGTCTTCAGAGCTGCCAAATGCTTTTAGCAGCCGGATACCCTGATATTGGTTGGAATCCCATAGAGGGTGAACGGTATCTTTCATTCTTAAGATTTGCTGTCTTTGTCAATGGTAATTTGTTTATTTATTTATTTATTTGATTTATATTGCAGCTTTCTGTTCAAATTTAATTTAAACCCCCAAGGCACTTAAGCATATCTATTGAATTGACATGAGTTAGGACTACACTGCTGAGATTTAATTTTCTGACCTATCCCTGCATAGCAGAATGAGAGCTGAAACTGTTTTAATAGTGTAAACCATCAGCTATATAGAAACATTTGCAAACATATACTAAAAACTTTTGTTACTTAAGAGAATAAACTATATGGCATATTTTTTTACAAATTACAATGCATTTCTTTGTATCATGCATATAAATATACACATGGCACAGAAGAATAATGTTTGGCCAATTAGGTAAGAGAGAATTTAAAGGCAGATAGTAATTATATAAATTTTAGATGAGTGTAAGATTATTACAATGGCCTCTGGAATATAATGGTGCAGTCTTTTTGCAAGCACACAGGTGCCTAACGGTCTGGCAGACTGAACCTCTGATTCCTGTGAGAAGATTCCTCGATCGGTCACCTACAACCTCCCTGTACCCTTGCCATCTCCAGGATAAGCATGCTAGTATTCTGCTATCACACATTCTATTTTAGCACAAGGTCCTTTCTGTGTTCATTTTAACTTGATGAGCTGAAATTTACTTTGCTTTCTCAGAGGCCCATGTGATGCTTGATACTGTCTCTGATTCAGTTGGACACAATTTACAGATTCTTAGAATCAAAAAATTCATATTCCATGGTTTTCAATATTCTTCTGCTTCAATTCCTTTTCAAAAAATCCAAGTTCTTTTTCCTTCCCACCATCAAATAAAATACATGCAAAGATCTCAGAGCTTAAGAAGACAGTTTTATGGGCAAAAATTTGAAGACACTGCAAAGATTACCAAGATGGAATTTTCACCTGGATCTTTTGCATTTGGCTTTATATTTTGTTCTGATGACTCTGTTCTGTGTTTTGTGGGTTTCCAGGTGAAAGTGTGGAAGAAAATGCCTGTGTTCTTGTTAAGCTTCTTATTCGACGGCCAGAGTGTTTTGGCCCTGCTCTCAGAGGAGAAGGAGGGAATGGTCTGTTAGCTGCGATGCAAGAAGCAATTAAAATTTCTGAGAATCCAGCTCTAGATCTTACTTCTCAGGGTTGTAAGAGAAAATTGTAAGTGAATGTTATCAGAAGGATAACAAACTAGGATAAAGAGTAATCTTTAATAGAAATGCCAGAAGTGCCTTATCCGTGCCAGCTGCTTCATAGGATTTCAGATGAGAATGTTTCCCAGCCATGGCAAGAGTTTGATTTGGCAGCTTTCATGCTCAACATTTGTCTTTCTACTAACCATTTTTTTGTAATTCAGAATCTGAAAATCTGGTGTATCAGTAATTCTGACAATACTGAGATGAAGTCATAATGCACTTCTTCAGTGTTTTCATCCACTCATTTGCCTTATGTGGCTGAATATATTGTTGAGATAAAATGTTGACAAGTAGAACTGCAACAATAATTTTGCAAGATTACTTTAGTTAATAGTTTGTTCATCTTTATTCATGGCATATCTCGAATTATCTGTAAGATTTAAGGTTTCTTCAAAAGTCAAAAAGTAATGAAAAGCATTATATTATACTGTTTACAATAGTACATATGCATTTTCAGTTATGGTTGATAGAACTGTCTCTCAGTAAAGACTGAATTTGGCATTTTTAATCTACCTGTTGAAGCCTTCTCAAGGATCTGAGATAGGCATACATTGTTTGATAATGTTGCAGGATGTAAATTGTTCCAACTAAGGATGCCTTTTGCAACTGACTAAAAATAATTTTTTCAATGCCAATGGTTTTCATGTGGTGCTCCAGATGTTTTGGGATTGTATCCAAGGCACCTATTACTAGGTACCTGGTGCTATCTTTGCTTTTTTTGCCACAGTCATTTTCATATCTTTGCAATGGGTAAGCACCTTTTTCTTATCATTACAGTGCTTTTAGTTAGTTGCCTGTTATGAGTGATTAATTAAAAATATGACGGAAGTCATATTTTAATTCCTGCACTGATAACAATGTCAAACTACACTTCAACAGATATTTTTTATCTCCTATATAAGACAAGCAATGAAATATAAGGGTTAATAGGACTTAAAGCATTCTGTTTCTGCTATGCTACGGTCTCTCTCATTTTGGTTAATCAGAGAGGCTGACTTTTTCCTTTTTTCTATTATTGAAAAAGATGTTCTTTGTAATCTGAACTAAACATAATTAAACTAGTTTTAAAAAATGGATTTTTAAGAAAAGTTGCTTAGAGAAAGGATATATTCATATGAAAATCAGTTAGAGCACATTCTTTTCTTTTATACCTGCAACTTCCCCACACAAATTATCTTCAGCAGGTACTGTTATAATATCTGTAACATGTATTATAATTATGTAAATTAGTTGGAAAAAGCAGCTGGGATAGCAAAGGTGAATTGGAGTAAACATATAATGGAAAGGGAAAAATTAAAACATAGCATTAATTGTATATCACTCTTTTCCATAATATTTTCCTTCTTTCTCTCCCTTTTCCTTTTAAAGGCTATTGGGAACTCAGCACACATATATGTATGTAAGGTTTAATTACTTTTAGGAAAAAATATCTATACCAGACTACTAAATTAATGCCTCCTAAGAATTTACCAGTATATAAACTACTATAGGGCAGCATAGTAGGAATTTCAATTTGGAATATGTTCTATTTTCTTTATGAAAGCTCTAAAGAAATGGAATCAATTTTAGTTTAACATTTTGTGTTTGTAACAATTTGTTGTTGAGTTAACATTACAAAAACCTATGAAAAGTATACAATATAAGGTAGCAAATTAGTTGAATGGCTTACATTAAAGAAGGCAAATTGCTTAAAAACAGAATAGTGCCTTTGAATTTTCTAAATAACCTCAATATTTATTCGTGGTTACATGGTTTCTTTTCACTAGCCTAGAAGAAGATGAGGAAGAAGAAGAGATAGTCCACATGGGCAATGCAATAATGTCTTTCTATTCAGCTCTTATAGATTTGCTTGGCCGCTGTGCACCAGAACTCCATGTAAGTAGTTTTGTTATTTCTGTAGGAAGAGAAAATTTAACACATGAATTTTCTCAATCATCAATACATGAATTATTTTAGTTCATGCCTACCTTCAGTGATGGATCATTCATACCCCATAAATATTATAAATTTATCATTTTTGGTAGAAGAAGAAATGAAAACTATCAAATTAAGATGCAGTAATAGAAAAAATTAGGAATTAGAAGGAATAAGGTATAAAGAAATACATTCAAGAAATACCCCAATGCATTCCAAGAAAATGCACCTGTCAGCATTCTGAATAACGTACCCAAAGAAATCAGAAATCTGAGGCAGGTGGGTCGCTCAAAGAACATGTTTATTGGATGCATTATATCAGCAAAGCTAGTGAAAGCCAACTTTGAAGTTTCCTGCATTAATAGCATAATTCAAAGAGTAAATGTATCCCTCCCCAAGTTTCCCAAGTCACATTGTCCAATTAAAACAGTTGGTCACTCATCTTGTCCTTCAAATGCCACCTATTGGGGTGACCTTGGTTCCCATGAGAAAGCTCATTGTTTTTTCTGCTAGACAGTCTATCTACTCCTCCCCCCTTTCCAGAGTATGTGGCACCTACTGTATGAAGCAGCAAAAGATGGCTTCAACCAGGTTGCATTCAGAATTGACAGTGTCATTCTGTCCTGACTAGTAAGGGGATGAATACAATACATGGGGAAAGTTCTGGGTTTCTTCATCAGTACAGAAACATTTTAATCTTGTTGATGTGACCACTAAGCTATCTTCATTTTCTGAACAAAAAACAAGGTGGTTAGGTTTAGGGATGAATGGAAGCTAGTTTAGCAAAGATCTGTTAGATAAGGGGACTTGATGCACAAGGAGCTTTTATATATTTACTTATTTGTTAGGCAACTTTCTTCCAGGAGTTGCTGTTACTCCACACTATTTCCTTCTTCATTTAGTTTATTTTGCATATGGCATCTTCATTTAGTCCATATATAAGCTAAATAAAGAATAGGGAATATGTGGCCTAGTTCATATGTTGAACTAAATTCTTACTAACCTCAAGTAGCAAGGCTGATACGGGAAACACTCTGAATTATAATAAAGCAATGGCCACAACTAAGCCTTTTCCTCTCTCCTTTCACTCCAGTCAACACCAACCCCGATCAAAAGAAAGTCAAGTTGTTCCTACTGTATATATCAGTATATAGAAATAATTTTAAGAAATATTCTTTCAATATCACTTTTAAAATAAGCCCCTATATTTAGGAAAGGGATCTTAATTCAGTGGAAATCAGAGTGAGAATGAAGAATAAAGCCATGTCACACGGAACCAACGGATGCAAAGAGGATGTAAAACGGACAAAAAACCTTGCCATCCGCTGGAAAAACGATGTACTCACTCCATCCGTTTGGCTTCCTCTCTATCCGTCCAGCATCCGTTTATGGACGTTTCATCCGCTCCAAAAGTTTTGGGCTGCCCAAAACTTTTTGCGCGGAAAATGTATCCAGTTCGTCCATTCTGCATACACTACGCATCCGTTACGCATCTGTTAGCATCCGCTATATCTGCTAGGCTTCCGCTACGCATCCGCTATGCATACGGGCAACTCACATCTGCCCGGATGCAAGGAGGAAGCGAACGGATGCAGAACGGATGCCTAGGATGCAGCATGGAAACAAAGCGTTTAAAAGGAAAAAACATTCGCAGAGGGGACCTATCTCGGATATTAAGGATGTCTAGAGGATGCCTAGAGGATCCCTAGAGGATGCCTAGCGGAAAACCTATATTTCCTATAAAAAGGGGAGCAACTCATCTGCATCTCACTTTCAGACCAGCAGCCCATCTGTGCAGACCTCTGCAGCCTTCATCTGACTCTTCCTCTTCCACAGCATCCAGTCATGTCCACCGTGGATTGATAACAAAGTCCTTTTGGCAGCCACCATCGTTCTGCAACAGTGCAAGCCA
This sequence comes from Laticauda laticaudata, assembly GCA_004320025.1. Lineage (NCBI taxonomy): Eukaryota > Metazoa > Chordata > Lepidosauria > Squamata > Elapidae > Laticauda > Laticauda laticaudata. The sequence goes on from BHFT01037728.1 coordinate 17,303, forward strand.
TCTGCAGGCCCTGTGAACTCACTGTGAGAAGAAAAAGAGGCAGCCAAAAAGAGTCTGGGTCCGAAGATGGTTCGCCAGAAGAGCAGAGGACAGACTGTACAACAAGCTGATGGTGGAGCTCAGGAAGGAAGACACTCGGGCGTTCCAGAACTTCATGAGGATGCCTCCAGCCATGTTTGACGAAGTTGTGCAGCGCCTGACACCCAGGTTGACCAAGCAGAGCACCAGCTTCCGCCCCAGCTGGAACCTGGGCTCAAGGTGGCACTCTCTGTCCCACCTGGCCTCCGGACCACCTACAGGATCATGCAGTATGACTGGAGGGTGCCACACAACACCATCAGCATTGTGGCCAGAGAAGTGGTGCAGGCCATCATCGAAGAATACAAGGAGGAGCTCCTCCAGTGCCCCTCCACTGAAGAAGGTGGAAGAAAGTTGCAGAGCAGTGGTATCAGAAGTGGAACTTCCCCCACACTGTTGGAGCATAGATGGCAAGCACGTGGCCTGCAAATCTCCAACCAAACTCAGGCTCCACTTATTTCAACTCCAAGGGCTTCTTCAGCATCATCCTCTTTGCCCATGGTCGATGCTGACTACAAGTTCATGTACATCGATGCTTCAGGCAACAGCTCATCTTTCAGATGCCCAGGTATACAACGGCAGTGTCCTCAAGGAGGGGCTGGAACGCAACCTCATCATGGGCTTCCCAGATCCAGACACCCGTGCCCACGACCCGCAAGATGTGCCCTACTTCATTGTGGGGGATGACGCCTTCTCCCTCAGAACCTCCTATGAAGCCCTACACCTCCAGATGCCTCACCCGTAAAGAGAGGATCTTCAACTACAGGCTGTCCAGGGGCAGGGTGGGTGGTGGACAACGCCTTTGGCATCCTAGCCCAACAGGTTCCAGGTACTTTCTCACCACCATGCAGCATAGCCCAGAGACCATGAGGAGGATCGTGGAAGCTTGCTGATCCTGCACAATCTCATGCGCACCTGCTACCCAGTGTTACAGGACAGGCTTGTGGACCGTCAGCAAGGCAATGGGGACATGGAGCCTGGGGAATGGAGGCAAGGGTGAAACCTGATAGACACTGAGGATGTGCAAGGCCCCAAGAGAGCCTCACGTGAAGGGAAGAAGCAGCGCGCAACCTCCTGAAATGCTGGTGCAACTCCCCAGCTGGCAGCAGTGGAGTGGCAAGACAGGATGGTAGATGTTTAATGGATGCTTCCTTCAGCCTGTCTCATCACACGGATGAGATTGGGCCATGTATGTTGGGGGCCTACAATGAACAGGGCGTTTAATAAAGAGTTGTGTTTATGTTGACATGTGTGGATGATTATTACATTATTATTGATAATAAAGGGCCATAGGTGTGGCACCTGGGAGGGTGGACCATACAGTCCCACTATGCTTGCACTGGAGTTTATCTATCCCACAGCTATTACCCATGCCCAAAGGTATCCTGCCCACCCACTGCTATCTTAACCCATCCCACAAGCATGCAAAGGCTTAAACCATTTCTAAAAGTTTCCACCAAGACTTTATTAAAAAAAAGAAATGAAGCAAGTGGTATGAATCAAAAATAGACTTTATTAACAACAAGCTATAAGAAAAGAATGAGTCTCTGGCACTCCTCTGGTCGCTCAGTCTAGCGGTGAAGGGGTGCAGGTGCTGCTTGGAGGTGGCTGGTGCTGGAGTGCTTGTCATCAGCTCCTCAGAAGCAGAAGCAGCAGAAGCGAGCCAGCCCCAGAAGAGCGAGCCCATGCTGCAGAAGCCCCAGGAAACCAGGGTGAGGGCCAGGGGCAGGATGGTAGCCCTGTCCCTCTTGCCAGGGCTGGCAGCAGATGGCTGAGGCTTGCTGTGCTTCCGCATGGTTGTTGGGGTTGCTGACTGGCAGGGAGGCTGGCAGGAACCAAGGCTGGCAGAAAGGCTGGCAGGCAGGCACCAAGGCTGCAGGAGGCAGACAGCAAGGCTGGCAGGAAGCGCTGGCAGGAAAGGCTGGCAGGGAAGGCTGGCAGGAAGGCAGGCACCAAGGCTGGCAGGAAAGGCTGGCAGACCAAGGCAGGCACCAAGGCTGGCAGGCAGACATGATCCAAGGCTGGCAGGAAGGCTGGCAGGCAGCAAGGCTGGCAGGCAGGCTGGCACCAAGGCTGGCAGGGAGGCTGGCAGGGTGGCTGGCAGGGAGGCTGGCAGCAAGGCTGCAGGCAGACATGCAGGCAGGGCAGGCAAGGCAGCCAATCCGTATCGGCAGCAGGTCTTTCCTCTGAATGGCGACCTGCTTCCGAGCTGTTCCTTATATCCGCAGGGCTGACGCAATGCATCCTCCCTGCATGCGCAATTAACGCCAGGCATCCATTAGGCTTCCGCTGTGCATCCCTGTGCATCCGCTGTATCCATTCCGCATCCACTTTGCTGAGGCCCCAGAGAGCCCTGCGGATGCCGCCCATCCGCTTCCATCCGCTGGGCTTCCGTTCCGCATCCTCTGTCGCATCCGCCCTGCGTCCTCTCCCGCGTCCTGTTATCCGCTCCGGTTATGCAAATTTTTTGCCCTTTTGAGAGCAGATTAACAACGGATGGAACATTTTTGCTCGTCCGCTTGTGTCCTTTTGCATCGTTGGGCGGTGTGACATGGCTTAAGTTCTACTTTATTCTACGAAAGACAAATGAACTTAAATTTAAGTGGATCTTCCTAAAATGGATGTTAAGGTAGAAAAATCTGTCTCCGTTGCCATATTCTCAGTAAATCTAAAACATTTTAATATGGGGGAAAATAATGGAGGGGAAAAAATAAGTTGCTTTTAGGAAAACAAAAGGAATATTTTTATATCTTAGCATTCTTGAATATTTGTAAAAAATAAGAAAATATTTTTGTGAAGATAATAAAAATAGGAAAAATAATACAACATTCTTTTACAGCTTATCCAAACTGGGAAAGGTGAAGCTATTAGAATACGGTCAATTTTGCGTTCCCTTGTGCCAACAGAAGATTTAGTTGGGATTATAAGTATTCCATTAAAACTACCAACAATAAACAAAGGTAACTATGAAAATCATTCTAACTTGAGTTGGGATGGAAAATTGAAGTGGCAGATTGCTTTGCTTGATTTTGATTAGATACTTTCCTAAAAAAGTTTATGCATGAATTGTTTGTAAAGTATTTTAAGTTTCTCTTGCAACTGTATAATTTTATTATATTATAATTATATGCCAATAATTTTGTCTAAGGAGATTCTCAGTCATCCAGGTCATGGTTGTCCCAAAGGTGATTTTTTCAAGAGGCAACTGGACTTTCTGGGGGGTTTTATAAGATGTTTTGCTTCTCATCCAAGAAGCTTCTTCAGCTCTGACTGGATGAAAGGATTCTTCCATTCCCCACCATCCATTCCTTACATTCCCCACCATTCAGTCAAAACTGAAAAAACTTCTTGGATGAGAAGCAAAATGTCTTCAAAGAAAAACCGGAAAGTGCAGTTGCCTCTTGAAAAAAAGCCACCTTTGGGATGCCAATAACTTGAAATGAGTAAGAATATAAAACATTATAAAATGAATTTAAATTATATTTAACTAGTTTGCTATACAAATTATATAATAAAGTCAGTAAATGTTGAAATAATGACACCCTTAAATAAGTAAATATCAGACCATTTTCACTAGTTTGTGGACAGAAGCTGTATAAAGCTAAATTAAATAAATGTAAAGCAATATTTGTATTGAGATAATGGCTCTTTTTTTTTGTCAGATGGAACAATCACTGAGCCAAATATGTCTGCAACTTTCTGTCCTGACCATAAAGCATCCATGGTACTTTTTCTAGATCGTGTCTATGGTATAAAGGACCAAACCTTCCTCCTTCACCTTCTAGAAGTTGGATTTTTACCAGATTTAAGGGCATGTGCTTCATTGGATACAGCTGAGTACTGTTTGCTATTATTCTCCAACTGTATTAAGGAAGTTTGCTTTGTGATAGCATTGAGAAGTTTGCTAAGCATGATAATTTATTTTCTGCAATTAGAGCGTTGTAATATTAAGAGCTTGCATGTACATTTATCAGCAGTTTATAAATTTAAATAAACTGTGAACTGCCTTTTATTATAAACTTCTCAAGGCTTACCAAACATATTAAAGAAACAAAGTATGAATAAACAATAATAAAGAAGATAGTTAACATGAAAACCAAACTGCACCACTGAGAACAGCCTCATTCAAGATCTTACTTAGACCAAGGCAGGGGTGGGATTCTACCGGTTCGGCCCAGTTCTATAGAACCAGTTGTTATGATTCTGCAGAGTTCGGAGAACCAGCAAATCATGCCCCTGGCTGGCCCTGGCCCTCTTTGCCCACCCCTCCCCTCCCCACCCCATCAGTCCTTATCATGCATGCCCAACATCGCACGCATGCCCAACATCGCTGACTGCGTTCTTGCCTGCCTAGTCACTCCTTAAGGTATTTCTTTTTCCCCCCCTCCTGATGATCAGCTGTTCCAATGATCAGCTGTGCTGGGATTCCCCTTGCTGTCTTACTGTTTCGCCCAGGAGGCTTCCCAGAGGCCCAGGAAGGCAAAAAATGGAGGGGGGTACAGCTCTCCCTGCACTCCATTCTTGCCTTCCTGGGTCCCAGGGAAGCCTTCTGGGAGCAAAAACATTCCCCTCAGGAGGCTTCCCTGATGCCCAGAAGGCCCACAAATTGGGGGGGTTGTGCGCTGCAAAAAACCCCATGCCCACCCAATCACATGGTCACACTTACCTAGCCACGCCCACAGAACCGGTTTTTAAAGGTTTTTAATCCCACCCCTGGGCCAAGGTAAATATGTAAGTGATGATAGCTGATAGGCTGCATATCTATCCACCTGCCTGTAGTTGTAATAAATGATTAGTGGTTTAAGAATAAAATAAAAGCTCCCTAACAGCTATAAAATCTGTAATTACAAAAATGTGGCCCTAGCTTAAAAAAAAAACACCGAAATTATCAGACTTCAGAACTCATTGCACTTGAATCTAATTTTGGGGGCCTTTCTAATTTCTTTCCCCTGCATAATCATACTAGAAAAGTCCACTGCCAATGGTACAATATTTATTCATATTAGTCTTTCCTGATATGGTTGGTATTAGTATTTGTTTATTGATTTGATTTAATTCAATCAGGTTGGGGAGTGTGGAGGCCTTCTAGTCCATTCCCGAGCTCAAGCAGGAGATTCTATATCATTTCAGACAAGCAACTGTCCAGTTTCTTCTTAAAAAGCTCCAGTGACTCCACAACAGTGCTGGCGTTCAGCAGGTTCTGACCAGTTCTGGAGAACTGGCAGCAGAAATTTTGAGTAGTTCAGAGAACCGGTAGTGGAAGTTTTGAGTAGTTTGGAGAACCAGCAAATACCTTCTCTCACTGGCCCCACCTCATCTATTCTCTGCCTCCTGAATCCCAGCTGATCAGCTGGGTCTTCTTTGGTTGCTCTCACAGGAGAATGGAGCTGGAAAGCAGGTTAGTGGGGTGGGGAGGGAATGGGAATTTTGCAGTATCCTTTTCCTGCCACACCCACAAAGCCACGCCCACAAAGCCACACCCACAGAATCGGTAGTAACAATTTTTGAATCCTACCACGGCTCCACAACTTCTGACAGCAAACTTGATTAATTGTTCTCACTGTTAGAAGTTTCTTTTTAAGTCCAGATAGATAGATGATAGATAGATGGATAGACAGATAGATAGATAGATAGATAGATAGATAGATAGATAGATAGATAGATAGATAGATAGATAGAGTTGACTCACTAGATACAATAAAGATTAAATGCAGAATGAACACAAAGAATGAAGGAAAAAAATTGAGTGATTCTTTGGTTTTGAGCTATGGTAGACTGCTCTATTGACGCATTATTTGCAGATTGAGTATCTGCATGTTGTAATACATATAAAAGTAAAAACCACAAGAGAAAATACAGAGTTTAAAAAAGAATTATAAGTAATAAAAAAGCAAATAGAAAAAAGAATCTAAACAAAGAAAAAAGAAAGATGTTAAAGAAGCAGCTTTCCAATATTCTTGACCCAGGGTCACCAACCTTTTGGACCTCAGGGACTACCAAACTAATAATTTTAAATCCCACAGACCGCTAATATGAATTTTGACTGACAATGGCTTGCTGATGTTGGTGGAAAAGTTGGTCCCATATTCCAGGGCTACAGTAGTCACCGGACTGGCCCTTTGGTCATCCAGGAGCAGTTGCTCCTCCACCTGGGTGTACTGGCCTGGCATAGACTGGAGGATAACCAAAGGGCCAGTCTTGTGACTACTGCAACTCTGGAATATGGGACCGACTTTCCCACCAATGTCAGCAAGCCACCTCAGGGCGGATTTCCCTCCCCTGCCATTAGTCTTACCTTTCAGTTCCTGCTCGCATGGCTCTACTCAAGGTAAGGTTTCCACTTGACCAAAGAGTGGGGGCCAGCGGGTGGGTGGACCATGTGAGTGACACAACCTTGTGTTCCCACATAACTTGAATTAATTGCTTTTGGGGGAACATTTCTCTACAGACCACCAACATTTTCTCATGGACCATCAGTGGTCCTGGCCCACTAGTTGGCGACCACTGTTCTTGACAGTGTTATGGATACATAAAACATTTCAGGCTATAAAAACATCTTTTTCAGGAGGAAAGGAAAGACTGGTAAAATGTAAACATTTTAGCTTTGATGATGTAGGGTTGTCTCCTATATCAAGCCAACAACCTTTTCTCTCTGTAGTATATTCTGGAAGTTCACTGACATCTGTGCTTTTACCAAACTATAAAAATAAGAAAAGCAAGAGCTTTTATCAACATGCATTCATGTATCTGGCCTGAAGTTCTTAAAGCCCATGTCACACTGGCCAACGGATGCAAAAAGGACACAGTGGACGAGCAAAATGTTCCATCCGTTGTTATCCGCTCTCAAAAGGTGGCAAAAATTTGCATTAACTGGAGCGATAACATGGAACGCGGGGCAGGACGCAGGGCGGATTGCCAAAGGCGGATGCAGAACGGAAGCCCAGCGGATGGAAGACGGATGGGAGTGGATGGCGCCAACCGCAGGCGGCTTTCTGCGGGGCCTTCAGCGAAGCGGAACGCGGAACGGATTACAGTGGATTGCAGAACGGGACGCGAGCGGGATGAAGCGGATGCCACAGCGGATGCACAGTGGATTGTTAAAGTGGTGCCACAGCGGAAGCCTAGCGGAATGCACAGTGGAAGCAGAACGGGTGCCGAGCTGTAATTTGCACATGGCAGGGGGGGAAGCATTGCGTAAGCCCCCCCGGATATAAAGGGAAGCAGCTCGCACGTGGGCCAGCATTCCGAGGAAAGACCTGCTGGCTGGACACTTCGAGTTTCCTTGCCGACCTGCGTGCATGCCTGCCTGCCAGCCTTGCTGCAGCCTGCTTCCAGCCAGCCTCTGGTGCCTTGCCTGCCTGCCTGCCTTTCCTGCCAGGCTTTCTGCCAGCGCTTCCTGCCAGCCTACCTGCCAGGCTTCCTTGCCAGCCTTCGTGCCTGCCTGGCCAGCCTTTCATGCTTGGCTTTCCTCCAGCCTTGGGTGGCCTGCCAGCCTCTGTGCGCAGCAGCAACCCCACAACCATTGGGGAGAAGCGAAAGCCTCAGCAGACTGCGCCCATCCCGGCAAGAGGGACAGGGCCAACCTCCCTCACCCTGCCCCTGACTCTGCTTTCTGCTGGGGCTTCTGCTGAAGCTCCTCCCTGGCGGTGATGCTTCTGCTGTGCTGGGGCTTTCCTTTACTGGGCTTACTCTGTTGAAGCTGCTCTTGGTTCCTGACTGGTCCTGCTCGTGCTCCTGGGACTTGCTCATCCTGCTCGTGCTCCTAGTCTTGCTCATTCCTGCTCGTCCTGCTCGTTGAATCCTGGTTCCTGCTCATGCTTCCTGGACTTGCTGGCCCTGCTGGTGCTTACTCTACTTGCTGCTGATCCTCGTCCTGGCTGGTCCTGCTGCTGCTGATCCTGCTGCCGCTGCTTGCTCTGATGATGCATGATCCTGCTGCTGCTGCTGCTGCTGCTGATGATCATGATGATGATGATTTATGATGCCTGCTGGTGAGGATGGACGATTGATGATGATGATTTGATGGTTGTGATTGATGATTTCCTGCTTGTGCTGCTGCTACTGCTGTGGTAGTGTGGAGGAGCAGCCCCTACTACCTGGGGGAAGCCCCTCTGATGAGGGCCCATCTGGTCCACCAAAGGGAGGAAGAGGCGTATGTTGACAACGCGAGAGGAGGCAATACTACATTTGAGGAGGCACACGAGGATGAGGGTGCTGAAGTGGCACTGAGAGAGAACGACTATCTGTGGCGGAAGGACAACCGGCTGTACAGGGACACCAAGCGGAAAGCAGGCTGTTGGAGAGAGAGCGGCAGAGAGTATGGGGTTGACACTTCGGAGGTGCTCCTCGACTGGTGGAAACATATGCACCACCTGGTACGGGAAGCTGCACTCAAGAAATTCTGGCCAGGCCACTGTGAAGCTGACAGACAGAGAGACCTTAACGTAATGGGGCCAGGTGCAGTTCCTGGGAGGGTGAGGTCCACCACGAGGGGACCAACCAGGCAGCCCCTCTCCACTACCGCTCTCTCTCCGGCAGCCGACTGAGGCCATTTCCTTCTTCCGCCCGGTAGAAAGTCAATCCCGTCTCCAGGCAGGTTTCTGTTGGAGTGTGGCCACGGGCGGAGAACCCGCGACAGGTGTGGTAAGCATGGTGGGCGTGCGTATGGAGGACTCCCTTGGTGCGGTGGAGAGAGGAAGACATCGAGTCCAGCACAGTCCTTAGCCGCCAAATTCCAACCCCCCCAGTCTGCCTCTGCAGAAAGCAGAGAGGCCGGGACAGCAGGAGCGGCTGAGCCACACTGTTCCTGCTGGAGATCAGGGACACCATCCGCACCATCATATTGATCTCCTCTCTCAGCTGGTCCACACCGACTCCTCATCCTCCAACTCAAGCCCTTTCTTCCACCAATGTCAACCAGGACCTCAAGGACATGGCGGATCCACAGTACCAGCCTGATGAAGAATCCGGATCACGGAGCTGCCTTCACAAAAACTCCAGACCCAGAGGAACCTTGCTCCCACCTCGTCCAGGTTTCTGCTCCTCCACCTCCACCCCAGGTGAATTGTCCCTTCCATTCAGGCTTCCCACAGGCCCTCACCTCCAGTGGCTACAGCTACCAGGAGGTTCAGCAGCACAGGCAGCAGCCTTCCCAGTTCCAGGCACAGAGTCATTCGGGCCGACACCGTTCCACCTGCTTCCACTGATGGCTACCGATGCCACCCACGCCAATGATGCCACCCACGCCAGTCCTTCACCCAGCTTGCAGGAGCAGACAGCCCCACTACACGTACTCCTTCCTCCACCCCACAGCCAAGCCCGGCCTCAGTACATCTGTATCAGTACTGGGGGCTGACACCCCATTGGCATGGAGGAAGGACCTCTCAGCATCCACGGGCTGAGCCAGCTGTCCGACACCTTCCTCAACACACCGTCCCCTGTTTGTCCTCTCGGGTGCCAGGCACTTCCAGCACCACCCACCACCACAGCACCTGCACCCTTCACCCCCTGAGACTGGGGACACCTCCCGAGTGACCAAGTAAGAGTTCCAGAGACTGGGTAGCTGGCTACTTGTGGAACTTTATTTGGACACTTCACCTGGGTTCATTTTTTTTTTACAGCTTGTTGTTCAATAAAGTTTATCTTTGATTTCACACACTTGCTCATTTCTTTTTTTTAATTTAAAGTTCTTGTGACAATTTTAGAATTGGCTGTAAGCCTGTTTGCATGCTTGTGGGATGGGTTAAGATAGCAGTGGTGCGTGGGCAGGGATACCTGTGGAAATGAGCAGGGATACCTTTGGGATGGCTAATAGCTGTGGGATAGATAAACCTCCAGTGCAGCATAGTGGACTGTATGGTCTTACACTCCCAGGTGCCACCACCTATGGCGCCCTTTTTTTATTCAATAACAATGTAAGGCATTGATCCACACATTTGAAACACAACACAACTCTTTATTAAACGCCCCCTGTTCATTGTAGGCCCACCCAACATACATGGCCCAATCTCATTTCCGTGTGATTGAGACAGGCTGAAGGAAGCATTCCATTAAAACATCTACATCCGGTCCTGCCACTCCACCGCTCCAGCTAGGGAGTTGCACCAGTGTTTCAGGAGTTTCGCGCTGCTTCTTCCCTTCCCGTTGAGGCTCTGTTGTGGCTGGGAACATCCTGAGTGTCAATCAGCTTTCGGCCCTTGCCTCCATTCCCCAGGCTCCGATGTTCCCCATTTGCCTTGTTGAAGGTCCATGACCTGTTTCTGAAGACTGGGTAACGGCGTGCGCATGAGATTGTGCAGATGCAGCAAGCTTCCACGATCCTTCCTCACGGTCTCTGGGCGATTGCTGCATGGTGGATGAGAAGTACCTGGCGAAAACTGTTGGCCAGGATGCCAAAGGCGTTCTCCACCACCCGGCTTTGCCCTGGACAAGCTGTAGTTGAAGCATTCCTCTCTTCATGGGTCAGGAGTCTTGGGAAGTGTATGCGCTTTTCATGAGGTAGGTTTCTGAGGGAGAAGGCATCATCCCCCACGATGAAAGTAGCGGCACATCTTGCGTGTCGTTGGCAGCGTCTGGATCTGGGAAGCCCACGATGAGGGTTGCGTTTTCCAGCTCCTTCCTTGAGGTCACTGGCGTGTATACCTGGGCATCTGAAGGCTGACCTGTTTCCTGAAGCATTCGATGTACATGAACTTTGTAGTCGCCATCGACCATGGCGAAGAGGACGATGCTTGAAAGCCCTGTAGTTGAAATAAGTGGACCCTGAGTTGGCTGGGCTTGCAGGCCACGTGTGCCATCGATGGCGTCCAACGGTGTGGGGAAGTTCACCTCTTGATACACTTGCTCTGCCAACTTTTTCTTCCATCCTTCTTCAGTGGAGGGCATTGGAGGAGTTTCCTCGCTTGTATTCTTCGATGATTGGCCTTGCACCTACTCTCTGGACCACAATGCTGGATGGTGTGTGTTGGCACCCTCCAGCATACTGCATGCTTTTGTAGGGTGGTCCCTGAGGCCAGGTGGCGGCAGAGTGAGTTGCCACCTTGAGCCCAGGTTCCAGCTGTGGCCGGAAGTTGGTGTTCTGCTTTGGTCAACCTGGGTGTCAGGTGCTGCCAAACTTCGTCAACATGGCTGGAGGCATCCTCATGAAGTTTTTCTGGAACGCCCGAGTGTCTTCGTTCCTGAGCTCCACCATCACTTGTTGTACAGTCGTCCTCTACCTTTTCCCGATCCATTTTCGGACCAGATGCTTCTTGGCCGCCTCTTTTTCTTCCTGTTGTAGAGTTAACAGAGCCTGTAGATGGCTTCGTACTTTTGCAGAAGGGAATGGTGGCTGCCAAAAGGACTGTGGTACGATCCACGGTGTCATGACTGGATGCTGTGGAAGAGGAGAGTCAGATAAAGGCTGCAGAGGTCTGCACAGGTGGGCTGCTGGTCTGAAATGAGATGCAGGGTGAGTTGCTCCCCCTTTTTATAGGCAGTATATAAGGTTGTCCCTTTTGCATCCGTTCTAGGTCCTCTAGGCATCCTTAATATCCTGTAGATAGGTCCCCTCTGCGGAAAGTTTTTCCATTTTAAACGCTTTTTTCTGCTTGGCATCCGTTCTGCATTCTGTTCGCGTACCGTTCCGTTTTCTCCCTGCGTCCGGGTGGATGCGAGTTGCTGAATGCGGCAAGCGGATTGCCAAGCGGATATAGCGGTATGCGCTAACGATGCGTTAACGGGATGCGTAGCAGATGCGTAGCGGATGCGAGAACAGACGAAACTGGATACATTTTCCACGCATAAAAGTTTAGGCGCAGCCCAAAACTTCGGAGCGGATGAAACGTCAATAGACGGATGCTGGACGGATAGAGGTGGGAAGCAAAACGGGCAGTGAGTACTCGCGGTTTTCGAACGCTGATGGCAAGTTTTTTGTCCGTTTTACATCCTGCTTTGCATCTGTTGGTTCGGCTGTTGTGACATTGGGCTTTAAGTTTATTGTGTGGTCTCTGAGAAGAATTATGCTCATAGATATTCAATAATAAAACAGAATAAATATTAATCAGGCAGTAACCATATTAAATGTGTATCTTTTTTATGCAGGATTTCTCTAAGTACCACAGAGACAGCTCTTGCTTCCTAAATAGATATATTTGCACAGCTGTTGTTCCCCATTACTCACACGATGTGCTTCTTCTTATTTTGGATCTGTAGGCATTACATCTCTCTGATTGATTTCACTCTTCATGCAACTAGTATCGTCTGTCCAAAGGACGCTCTCTTACAAAAGACCAAAGAGACACAATTTTTGAAGAATGCTTGCTTGCTATCTGCCAGTTAAGTATTTACAATTGCAGGTCTTCTTCTATTTTCTGAGAATGAATGTCTCCAATATAAGTTTATGTGACTTTCATTTGAGAGGACATTAGAACCAGAAATTATGCCAGCAAAGTAGAAGATGAGGTATGCATGTACAGTAGTCTCGACTTAACAACTAGTTCATGAGTGACCATTTCAAAGTTTCAACTGTGTGAAAAAAGAACTTGGATCGATTTCACAGGACCATTGACAACATCCCTAGGGTAAACGCCTGGAATCAAAATTCAGTATGCTTAGCACTGGTTTCGAACTTATGACCATTGCTACGTGTCATGTGATTCCTCTTTTGCATCTCCTGACAATGGGAAGACAAGTTCACTTATCAACTGGTTACTAAGTGTAACCACTGCATGAGTTCTTTAATCTTCTC
>BHFT01037730.1:0-14076 GCA_004320025.1 Laticauda laticaudata
TTTTCTTGCAAGCCTGCAGATTAGCGTCGAGAAATTCTGCACATTCGGCTCAGGGCGATGGTTTCCTCCGCAGCCGGCGGCATTCCCGCCCAATTCCTCTTTCGTCTCTTTTTCGTTTCGCGATTAAACGGTGGATCTCGTCGTCTTCTTTGCTCGATTCGGATTGCCCTCTCCCGACTCGTCGTAGTGGGAGGTGGGTTGTAGGCAGCTTTCCTGTTCTTTGGGCTAGGGGTTGTTTCTTCGCTAGTTGTGTGTTCATAACATTCTCATTGTGGACCGCCGAATTCTTCGCGCTTCGGCGCCGGGCTTTCCGCGATCTTCTGTCACGGTTGATGTTGGGCCCTTTTGAGTAATTTACTCTGTGCATTAGGGTTTCTTAGCCCCAACACCACAGCGATCCCTCATTAGCTTCATCGATGTTCAGGAAATCACACTCACCCCCTATGCCTCAAAAAAGCAGCAAGGAAATCGGCCATGGTCTCTCCCTCTTCTGTCTCTGCGGTAAAATTGGTTGTCGCTTATTAGATTTGACACACCGGAGCGTAGTGTGCTTGAGAATTCTTTGCAATTTGGCCACGTTAGTGTTTAACGTCTCGGGGGCGGCTTCGCAAGCCTTTGCCATCTTGAACACCATTTGCGTCCGCAGTAGGGGTTAGGAACACAGCTCGCTTGCGTTGCTCTGAAATGTCTTCATTGGTCATTGCTTCTCCGATACATTTTGGAAGCGATCTGTATATGACTCCCCAATCCTCTTAACGTTAGGATTGTAAGGTGCGGACGGTTCCAGATCGCGGTTTCGTTTTCCAGGCATCTTGCTGGGCCGTCTGGGCTTTCTTATCCACCCGCGTGCAGGTTTCGCGTTTTCAGGCCGATCCCATCCTCGTCCACCACGTGTTTTGTTCAGTGCGAAAACACACAGGTAGGACCGGGCGTTCCAACAACAAAGGCTTTATTTACACTCAGGTCAGAAGTACAGTAACAGGAACACATTGGCTTCAGCCGAGGCCAGCCCTTTTATACAGCTGACCTGCCTGCTTGTAGCCTATGGCAGTTGCTTAAATGTTGCCGCCTTTTCAGCAAAGCTTCTTGGATTAGTTTTCCTAGTGAACCAATCCAATGCTTAGTTTTCTTGTCCAATCAGATTTGTAGATTTGGAGTCAACCATTTACATATAGAACAAAGACCTTTGTTAAAGGTGGATGTAACTGTTGGGAGTTATTTGAGAAACTCTGGCCTAAAAGAAACCATGATTTAGCATGAAGTCTAAACTTCTTGTCATAATTGATCTTGTTAAGAGAAATTACAGAAGCCAAGATAATAAGGAAACCACTGAGTTAACTTGTTTATTAGATATAATACAGTTTCTCATGGATTAAAGAGAACATGCCTTCTTATCCAACAGCAGATGATTTCACACATGTTAACCATCATTTATGTGATCTTACCTTAGTGTATGTGGGAAACACTATTCTGGTTTCTGCACAATCATTTGCTGCCTAATGATGAATGCTTCTCTTAAGTTCACAGAACATCATCTGAGAGTGATGAAAAATGGCTCCGCTGTTTCCTGCCATTTTGAGGTAAGAAATCTATGGACATTATGATATGAACCCTAAAATTGGCACAAACATAGTTAAAAACATGACAGTGCTCCCTCTATACTACCCTAGAAAAATTTCAAGGAACCTGGAATGATCTTATTATGGCCACACCAGAAACAGTTAAATCAGGGGTGCCAAACTCAAGGCCCAGGAGCCAGATCTGGTCCACAGGGTGCTTAGATCTGGCCCATGGGGACACCCTGGAAACAGGCATGGACCAGCCTACAGTGCCTCTGTCAGCAAAAACAGAGCTCAGGGAGGCTGTGCAAGGCCCGCCCAGGCTCCATTTTTGGACACAATGGCCTTCTGCAGCCCTTTGCCACTGAAAACAGAGGCCTGGGGAGGCAGTGTGCTGCATTTTCACTGTCAGAGGGGCAGGGATGGGATTCAAAATTTTTAACAACTGGTTCGGTGGGCATGGCTAGGTGGGTGTGGCTTGGTGGGCATGGCCATGTGACTGGGTGGGCATGGCTTCTTTTTTTTTTTTCCTTTTTTGCAGCATCCTCCCCTCTGTTTTTTTGCCTCCTGGGCCTCAGGGAAGCCTCCTGGGAGAAGCAGTAAGATGGCGAGGGCCACCCCAGCACAGCTGATCATTGGAATAGCTGATTGTCGGGAGGGAAAAAAAAAAAGAAATACCCTGACTGGGTAGGGGAGATTGCAGTCAGCAATGTCGAGCATGCACACAATGTCGCACATGTGCAATAAGGACTGAGTGGGAGGGGATGAGTGGGTGGAGAGGGGCGGGGCCAGCCGGGGGATGATATGCTGGTTCTCCGAACTTCACAGAATCATAACAACCTGTTCTATAGAACTGGTAGAATTCCACCCTGCAGAGGGCTGTGACCCTGTTGTGGTCAAAAACAGAGCCTTGTTGGTTGATATCGAGCTGACCACACCCATCCTGGCCATGCCCACCCAGCCCCCGAGATCAAACAAAACCCTGATACAGGCCTCAATGAAATCGAGTTTGACACCCTTGAGCTAGATGGTTAACTTCCTTAGATATAACATCTATTCCGTTGCGATTCTATGACGACATATTATGGCAAATTTATCATGGTTTACCCTAATGTAATATTTGATCTCATCTATTGTATTTGTATTTGTATGTATAATGTGTTTGATTAGTGTTGTATATCAGTGGTTGCATGATGTAGATCCCATATGCTAAATAAAATAAATAAATGAGTTTAAACAATGATTGCCAAGCAAGCCATGGCTTAGAGTGTACAATGCAGCTGATATATGGTGCACAGCTGATTCATATAAGCATGTCACAGCTAAATACCATGTTGTTAAAAGTTGCTATTTATACTTAATGTTCCTTGTCTTTCCATTTACCATCCTTGCTCTATCCCCTCCTCGCTTTGCTTACCAGCTGTGTATACAGATCATATTTTCTCAGGAGTATAATCCAGCATCTGTAACCCACAAAACTTAAAACAATAAAAGCATTACTTTTTTTTAAAGGTGCCACAAGACTGTTGATTTTGTAGCATGAGACTAAAGCTGTTGAAAACATCTCTTTCTTTCTCAACAACTTGTTCATGCAACAGGCTAAACCTGGAACAACACACCACAATAGTTGAGCTCACCCAGCATGTTAACCCCAAGAAAACCAATCCATTGTTGGAGGTGCAAATCTAATAGTGTTGAATGCTTTGGTTTTCAGATTTCTAGCCGAGCATCATAAGCATTCCTCCAAATTTGTTCTTAATAATCCTGGTAAAAAATAATTGGTTTGATTGCCATTGGTCTAGATGATTCATGCTTTTGAAATGCACAAACACGTGCCTGGGTTCCCACAATACCTGAAACTGCAAATTATTTAACCTCACTGTGGGTCCTTGACGCTCGCTGAGCTTGGCTGTTTTCTTACAGATATTTGATTACCCATGTGAGTAACATCATCAGTGCTAAAAGGGAGTGGATATACTTTCTGTCTATATCAGTGGTGGGATTCAAAAATTTTTAGTACCGGTTCTGTGGGCAAGGCTTGGTGGGCGTGGCATGGCTTGGCTTGGTGGGCATGGCAGGAGAAGGATACTGTAAAATCTCCATTCCCATCCCACTCCTGGGGGGAGGTTACTGCAAAATCCCATTCCCTCCCCACCCCACTAATCTACTTTCCAGCTCCATTCTCCTTTGCAGGCCAACCAAAGAAGACCCAGCCGATCAGCTGGGACTTGGGAGGCAGAAAATAGGTGGGGGCGGGGCCAGTCAGAGGTGGTATTTGCAAGTTCTGTGAACTACTCAAAATTTCTGCTACCGGTTTTCCAGAACTGGCCAGAACCTGCTGAATACCACCTCTGGTATATATGCAAGTGCCTAGTCCTGCTACTGTTGGGAGGAAATGTGCTTGGTAATTCCACTCCCACCAACATGCAGGGTGGGATTCAAATTTTTTAACAACCAGTTCTGTGGGTGTGATGAAGTTGGTGGGTGTGGCTTGGTGGTCATGTTACTGGCTGGGCATGGCCAACTCAATATCACTCACATCGAGGCATGCATCTCCTCACCTGGTCTCTCATGACTGCGGGGATGCTGCAACAGTTGTAAGTATGAAAAATGCTCATAAGTCATTTTTTTTCAGTGCCATTGTAACTTTGAATGGTCACTCCACACAAGCAAAGTATCAGCAAAGGAGGGGAAAAAAACTCCAGAGTAGTTCCTGAGACAGGAAGTCTAGTCCTGCCAAGAATGTAATAAGGGTTAACAGAGAGTCAGTTTCTGTAAGCAACACCAGAATGTTTCCTTCCTGCCTTCCTTACAGGATTAGCCCAGCAATTTCTAACAACCAGTTCTCCGAACTGCTTAGAATGTTAACAACCAGTTCTAGTGAATAGGTGCGAACTGGTAGAATCCCACCCCTGCTGACATGGCAAGCTGCTTGTATCTAAACAAAGAGCAAACCCCACTCCTATCAGCACTGATGATGTTACCTAGTTGGGTAATGAAATGTCTGCAATAGAACAGCCAAGCTCAGAGAGCACCAAGGACTCCATAGTTTGACCCTGAGCTATAAATATTCTCTTTTATTGGTATTTAATCCCATCTTCACTTAGCATGCTGCCATTCAACATCACCCTTGACTGCCCTAGGAGCCAGGTGTGCATCAGACTAATTTGGTGAAAAATCCATTTAATTTCTTCCAGAATGGCCATCCAAAAAAGACACAATTGCTACCTAGCTATTAATTCATAGATGCTCCTGATCTGAAATATCGAGCAGGAAGTCTGAAATATCAAGCAGAAAGTCTGAAAAAGAAATATTTAGGATCATCAGTAAATACCAGCTTACAGAGCTCTCCAGCATAACATTTTCAGCAAAAGGTTACAGCTCTATAACAGATGGATTCTCTGATCATATGGATGGTTGTACTTCCTCCAGCAAAGGATGTGGTGCAGACTGTGAAATGAGAAGGGCTGAAAACAGGTTCTGGGTCAGAAACAGAGCAAAGGGTTCGATTCCCCTTATCGAAGATACTAGCTGAGGCTGGAGACAGACTAGCCTTTGGTGAGGTTGGTTTATGCTTTGGTGGACTTGCAACTTGATAGAGAACAGTTGTCCAAAAAGCAGGTTGCGTGTGAAGATCATGTAGAAGATATACCATGTTACGTCTTGCCTTTGGATAAGAATGGATGTTTAAGGAACATGGTGCTCCTTTTCCGGATTGCAATATCTCTGAATTTGCATCTCAACACAGTTCACAGCCCTAGTGATTCCTACTGACCTCCGTAACGGGGATCAGTTACTTGTCTACCCGACTGCAATTTCATACAACATTCCAGGTTTGATTTTAAAAAATAAAACAATCATTGAGGAAATGACCCAGATCGACTGAAATCTCATGTTGTTGGGAATGTAACTTCACGATGAGGAAAAAAAAAAACCAGTTTATATGACATCTTGTGCTCATTTACAGGCAAAACTTTTTATTGGCGGATGGGGGAAGTTCGAAAGAGACTAAATCAAAACCAAAATGAGGCTGAAAAAGGAAACCTTACAAGACTGGGCCCTTCTCCATCTTTTTAAAACAAATGCTTCACAATGTGGCATCATGATAACACATCTTTGCACATCTTCGGAGAACTTTTTCTCATGAATTTTGGATCATGAAATGCACCTTAATTTTAGCAGTGCTACACTTTGAAGTCAGTTAAGTGTAAGCACATGTTTGGCCATGTTGTGAGCTGGCATATGGGGCCTAATCCTCCTCCTATCGACTTTTGAAGGGGATTTTAATCTTGAAAAGCATGCATTTTTCAATTTTTATTCTCTCACCCTTTTGAACATGTGTAACGTTCCTGGGTGAGGAACGTTCGATAGTTGCCACAGTTCTGAGTGGCATTTCTCCAGATATTTTAGTTGAAAGTAGTGAACTATAAGAAATCTGCCCTAGAATGCAGTGAGCATAAAAGGAATTTAACAATCAGAGCAGCACAAAAAGAAGGATTCTCTCCTGCATCATTCAAACAGGTGCCCAAATATTTATATATGTGGCAAAAATGCATTACAATAATGTATATTTGGGGAAGTTTTGCACAAAAATTGTATAAGTTAAGTGAAGTTGCTATAGTGAGTAAGGTCTGATCCCAATATTCATACTCCCAACCTATCTGGGAAGGGAGGGAGGGAGGGAAGGATGGGGAGAAGCAAGGAAGGAAAGAAGGAAGGGGGAATGGGGAGAAGGAAGTAACATGGGAAGGAGAAGGAGAAGGGAAAGGGAAGGAGTGGATAGAGGAAAGGAAGGAAGGAAGGAAAGGAAAGGAAAGGGAAAGAAAAGGAAAGGAAAGAAAAGGAAAGGAAAGGAAAGGAAAGGAAAGGAAAGGAAAGGAAAGGAAAGGAAAGGAAAGGAAAGGAGGTTGAAGGAGGGGACAGGGAGAAAGAAGGAAGGAATATGAGAAGGAGAAGGAAAAGGGAAGGCATGGACAGAGGGAAGGAAGGAAGAAGAAGGGAAGAAAAAGAGGTAGCGAAGGGAAGGAAGGAAGGAAATAGATAGATAGATAGACAGACAAACAAACAAACAAACAAAGAAATAAATAAGGCACTGTCTAATTCAGGCAGAGAGATCAGACCCAGATCTCTTTATTTCTTGTTGACAGAGAAAAAAAGTTTGAAAGGGTGTCTGTCAGAGCTCAGAAAAAGGAGGAAAAAAATATAACCATTTTCTGATAAACAAAATGTCTATTTTGTAGGAGACCTGATGATTAGCAAAAAGGCAGAAAGAATCTGCTGCTTTTCTAACTAGCAAATTTTTATTAAAAGCCACATAAACCTTTGTGAGCTACAGCTGATGAAAATTTAGGCCTTTTAATAAAATGTGTTGGCTGGGAAAGGTGCTAGAAGACTCCTCGTAAAAATTTACAGACAGTTGGAGGTGTCCCAGAAAGCCAGAAGTGGACTTTAGCTTTAGTCATTGGCTCATCTTAAGAAGTAGCACATCTAGCTAGGAATTAAGCATTCAATTCCTGATTTCAGGTGTTTAAAAGTCAAATCTTAGATCTTGGATATCTTTCATACATTAAGAATGTTCATGCAATTTGGAGCCCCTACAACTGAGTTCCTTACAATTCAGGGCAAACCAGCATTATCTTGTCTCTGACTAAAATTATTTTTTATACTTTTTTTCCTAAAGGAGAACCTTTTAAGCTATGATCTATAGTTTTACCAGTTCTACATTTTTAGCTCCTTTGCACTGTGATTTTTTTTTTTTTACATTTTCCTTCTTTTTCACAGTACACTTTAATTCTATTTATGTCCTGGGAAATTGAACTATCTCCCAAAGGATGGGAGGTAGATTTCCTTATTCAGATATCTAAAGCTAGAGAACAGGATGGTGGGACTATAGAATTCCTTCCATTTTTATCTCCTTTTTCCTTTTTACATGCAAGTAAAGCTTTTTGGTTTTGTGCCTCTTAGGACTCTTAGGGTCAGAGAGAAGATGCAAATACAGTCACCTGAGGTAAATGTGGTGGACACAGTGAATATCAAGCTTCTACATCAAGTAGTAGATGAAACCAGAGGTGGGATTCTACCAGTTCGCACTTATTCGCTAGAACTGGTTGTTAACATTCTAAGCAGTCTGGAGAACCGGATGTTAGAAGAAATTACTGGCCTAATCCTATAAGGAAGGCAGGAAGGAAACATTCTGGTGTTGCTTACAGAAACTGCCTCTCCGTTAACCCTTATTACATTCTTGGCAGGACTAGACTTCCTGTCTCAGGAACTTCTCTGGAGTTTTTTCCCCTCCTTTGCTGGTACTTTGCTTGTGTCGAATGACCATTCAAAGTCACAATGGCACTGAAAAAAGTGACTTATGACCATTTTTCACATTTATGACTGTTGCAGCATCTCTGCAGTCATGAGGGGCCAGGCGAGGAGATGTGTGCCTCGATGTGAGTGATATTGAGTTGGTCACGCCCAGCCAATAACATGACCACCAAGCCACGCCCACCACCTAAGCCACGCCCACAGAACCAGTTGTTAAATATTTGAATCCCACCCCTGGATGGAACTGGTAGTGTTTCTCAAGCTTGGGAATGTTAAGATCAGTGAATTTCAAATCCCAGAATTCTCCTGGCTGGGGAATTCTGGGACTTGAAATCCACACATTTTAAAGTTGTCAAGGTTGAAAAACATTGATAGACCAGATAAATACTGGGAAGGGAGTTTGAGGCTTTCAACCTTTTATTCTGCAGGTCTACCGTGTTGTTATAGTTGCATTTTTAAAAGTATTTTTAGGATAGCCTCCCCACTTTACAATTGGGGAAATAGAATGCAAAATTTTATATTTAATGAAAACTGCTAACAACTAATTGATTGTACAAAATTTTGATTTTTTTTAGTCTGTAAAAATGGATGGAATTAAATGTTAAAAACATACAACTATTTTCCCAAGACCAATCCTCATCAAGGCCATTATAGTATATCTTCAAAAGATATATATCAATTTGTGACAATGGTAAAATCTGAAAATCAAATTCACAGAAAAACAAATCATGTTATGAAAAGGACATAAACCTTGAAAAATATAAGTAACAAACCACAAGAATAAAGCAGGATATTTTGCAGTGGCAGTTTGTGTATGGACTACTCTATTCCACAGGAATAGGTAGTTCTTGAGTTATAACCACAGTAAAGACCAAAATTTGTGTTACTAAGCAAGACAGTTTTTAAGTGAATTTTGCTCCATTTTATGACCTTCCATGCCACAATTGTTAAGGGAATGACTCGTGTTAAGTTAGTATCACAGCTATTAAGCAGCTTATCCATTGACTTATGTCCAGTTTAATGAAGATGGACTAGAGCAGGGGTCGCCAACCTTTTGGATCTCAGGGACCACCAAACTCATAATTTTAGATCCCAGAGACCACTAACTGGTTCTGTGGGTGTGGCCTAATTTGTGGGTGTGGCTTCATGGTCATATGACTGGCTGGACATGGCTTGTATGTAAATATTATAAATATTTATATAAATATTGATTTTTTTATAAAGAAAGAGCAACTTTTACCCAAAATCAGGCAAAGCAGGCAGGCAGATTGAGTTGCTCACAGAATCACAGATTCATTCAGAAATCTATCTGCCATTGGCTAGCTCAGTCTGTCACATAAAAGTTGCTTGCAAGCAAACTCACAAAATTAACTCACAACACACCATATATGTAAATATTGATTTTTTTTACAAAAAAAGAGCAACTTTTACCCAAAATCAGGCAAAGCGGGCAGATTGAGTTGCTCACATAATCATTCAGTGATCTATCTATCTGCCATCGGCTAGCTCAGTCTCTTAAATTTGCTTGCCATGTGTCTGCACTGAATTTGCTTGCAAACAAACCTTCAGTCCTAAGGGAGGTTCGGCTGTGCTTAGCTAGCAAGCAAGAAATCCAACCATTTCCTGCTTCCTAGTTAATATAAAGCTCCCAGCACAGCAGAACAGATGATGGTCAGAAAAAGGAAAAACAGATATAATAGAATAGATTCTCCTGCTTGGAGCAATTTAGCAGGCAAGTTTACTGGGTAAGGAGTGAATAGGTGGGGAGGGTTCTTGTGGGCCATGTGGGTGGTGCAGCCTTGTATTTCTGCGCAGCCTGGATTAATTGCTTTGTAGGGGTGCTCTAGGGGTGAGATTTTTGTGCGGTCCACCAAAATTTTCTCACGGCCCACTGGTTGGTGACCGCTGAAGTAGAATATGGACTAGACTAGAGAAGAGAAGAGAAAATAGACCAGAGAATAGAGTAGAATAGAATAGAAAACAGACTAGAGAATAGACTAAACTAGATGTCAGGATTCTGGCAGTTGCCCTAATTAAATCATGAACCTCAAGCCAAATTTCAAAACCTATAATGAATTTATTAGGAGCAAACATGTTGGCAGAACCTGGTTAAAGCTGATTCTGAAACACGTAATACACTATCACCCTTGACCCCGGTTTCCCCTCACCCCTTTGGGTGCATCATGATTCATATTCTCCAACAAAACATGTCCATAGCTGAGAGTCATTAATCACGTTTTCCAATGAGAGATTTGTGCAGCAGAAACCTCAGTGGCTTAGTTACAATCTCTGCAAGTTATGCATGGAATGCACTTTTGATTCCAAACTGCCACACTGCTCTTCCAAACTCCTCCTCCCCCCTCCTGCTTTCTGTTGACAACTATAAAATGGGCATAGAAATGTTTTATGAGTTGAGACTAGACTACATAGAGTAGAGTAGAGTAAACTAAAGTAGAGTAGAGTAGAGTAGAGTTGAGTAGAGTAGAGTAGACTGGACTAGAATAGAATAGGAGCTGGAAGGGACCTTGGAGGTCTTCTAGTCCAACCCCCTGCCCAAGCAGGAGAATCTATTCTATTTCAGAGAAGTGACTGTCTCGTCTCTTTTTAAAAACCAGCAATGATGGAGCACCCACGATTTCTGAAGACTTTACTCGTTAGAAGGTTGCAAAAGCTGATCACATGACCCTAAGACACTGCAACTGTCATATAAATACATGCCAGTTGCCAAGCATCCAAACTCTGATCATGTGATCGTAGTGGCCGTAAGTGTGAAAATAGGACATAAGTTGTGTTGTGTTGGTTTTGGTTGTGTTCTAACTTCAAACAATTATTAAATGAATGGTTATAAATTGAGGACTATCTGTAAATAGGATTCCATTTTCTGCAGTACAGTGGTGGGATTCAAAATTTTTTACTACTGGTTCTGTGGGCGTGGCTTGGTGGGCATGGCAGGGGAAGGATACTGTAAAATCCCCATTCCTTCCCCACCCCACTAACCTGCTTTCCAGCTCTGTTCTCCTGTGCAGGACAACAATAGAAGATCTAGCCAATCAGCTGGGACTCAGGAGGTGGAGAATAGATGGGGGCAGGGCCAATTAGAGGTGGGATTTGCTGGTTCTCCGAACTACTCAAAATTTCTGTACCGGTTTCTCCAGAACCAGTCAGAGCCTGATGAATACCACCTCTGCTGTTGTGTTTGGTTGACTATTTGCCTCTGGTTTTAAGGGAAATTGTATCACCTGTGAATTTATAACCTCTTTTAGAGGAGAAATGGATAAAACGCTGCTACTATGCTCTTCTGTCTTTAAAGCCTTGTGGGAAAGTTAACCTTAGTGTGATCTTCCAACCCTGCTCTTTTTGCAACATTTAAGTAATTCTGTAATAAAAATGGATTTTTAAAATTCCATTTAATGGAATAAAAATGTAATACAGTACAAATAAAAATGTAATACAAGATAAATAAAAATGTAATAAAATTATAGGATGCATAATGCAGTGAAAATGTAATACTATATAAAAATGTAATAAAATTATAAAATATATAATGCAGTGAAAAATGTAATACAGTATAAATAAAAATGTAATAAATATGGAATTTTCTCCAGAAGCTGGTAATAGAGGGCATCGAATCACAGAAAGGATCTGAAGTGAACTGTAGATACAGTGTATTGTACTTCCTTTCGTCATAGTCCTTTTGTAGACAATGTAAATATCTGAATTGCATCCATATCTATATTTTTAAAACCCCTCCCTGTTTTACCACCATTGCATGCACGGATCTAGTAATTAAGGCACGAGGGTAGAAACCAGGAGACTGTGAGTTCTAGTCCCACCTTAAACACAAAAGCCAGCTGGCTGACTTTCAGCCAATCAGAAGGAGATTTTGAGCTCTCGGCACAAAAGCCAGCTGGGTGACTTTGAGTCAATCACCAGGAGACTGTAAGTTCTAGTCCTGTCTTAGGCACAAAAGCCAGCTGGGTGATGATTTTGAACCAATTCCTAGGAGACTGTGAGTTCTAGTCCCACATGAAAATTGGCAAGGGAACTTTGAGTCAAACATTCTCTCAGCCTAAGCCATCACAGGATTGTTTTTGTCGGGAAAACAGGACAAGGGAGGAAGCAGTATTATAAGGAATATTATAAAAAAAAAATCTAGAATCTAGATAAAGAAAATAAAGGGAAAAGGTACTGGTGGTTTATGCACAGCCACCATCCTAACCTTTTCACATCCATGGTCTGCAGTTTGTCTCCCTCTAGCCTGACTCTCAATTTTCTACATGGCTACCTTTGACCTTTAGTTGTGGTGCTTAGAAAAAGCAATATAATTTAAACTTATATACTACTTCACAGTGCTTTATAGCCCTCTCGAGGCAGCTTACAGAGTCAGCATATTGCCCCCAACACAGAGGTGGTATTCAGAAGGTTCTGACCAGTTCTGGAGAACCGGTAGTGGAAATTTTGAGTAGTTCGCAGAACTGGCAAATACCACCTCTGACTGGCCCCGTCCCCATCTATTCTCTGCCTCCCGAGTCCAAGATGATCGGCTGGGTCTTCTTTGGTTGCCTTGCACAGGAGAATGGAGCTGGAAAGCAGGTTCGTGGGGTGGGGAGGGATTTTGCAGTAACCTTCCCCCAGGAGCAGGAAGGGAATGGAGATTTTACAGTATCCTTCCGCTGCCACGCCCACCAAGCCACGCCCACCAAGCCACGCCCATAGAACTGGTAGTAAAAAAATTTGAATCCCACCACTGCCCCAACAATTTGGGTCCTCATTTTATCGACCTTGGAAGGATGGAAGGCTGAGTCAACCTTGAGCTGGTCAGGATTGAACTCCTGGCACTGGGCAGAATTAGCCCGCAATATTGCATACGGCTCTAAATGCAGGAATCAAAATCAAAACTTTTTTTTTTTTTTTGTAAATGTTGCCTAGCATTTTCTCCTCTTGGGCCATTTTGTTCTGGTCTTCCCATAGGTGCTGCTCTTCACCAATTTTTTTCCCCTGCGGGATAGCCGTGCCATGCAACTTGATCCTGATGTCAGTTTGGATAGAACATTTTTCCCCCCTGTTAGGGAAAAAACAAATAGACGGGAATCTGGCATGCTGCCAACCATGCTTGGTGTTGTCAAACATTCTGGCAAGCTGTGTTTCTAATTTAGACTCCAGCAACGTCTTTACTAGGAAAGCAGAAGCAGGCAGGGGAACGAAAACTTTTGCTTTGCACATGGCAGCAAGGAAAATGGCTTTTTAAGGCATCTGGAGATTGTATGGTGCTGGAAGGGATGTTTGAGAGCCGGACACAGTTCTCCAATGTAGCGGAAAGTTAGAGTCTTTTGCAAACTGCCAACTCACAGATCTAAGGATGCATCATGCAGACTGTCTTTCTCCCATGAAACCACAACTTTCTCTGTCCCTTTCACCTCCTTGAGGGATCTAGGACAACTCGCTACAGCCAACTCAACATGGGACAATTCAATGCTGCATTAATTATTTCAGTTCCATCTATTCGGGACCACGTTTTTGTCAAAATGTTTATAACTCTTGTATTTCTGGGTTGTCTTTATTTTATTATTATTATTGGTCACGGTTCTGTTGAAATTAAATTTAACTTTTGTTATTTGTTGAATTGTTCTGCAGTGAGTTGGCTGTCACCAGTTGTCCCATTCCATGGTTATGAGTGAATTCTAGCATGAGGAGAAAAGTTACAATGAGGGAAATAGATTAAAATTTGCCAATGAATAGCCCTTGACATCCGGAGAGCTAAAAGGGGAAGAAAATAGTCCTTCACCACTTCTTATTTATAAAAATGAATAGGAATGAATGAAGACAAATAGTCCTGGACTTACAAATATTTGTGTATTGACCATTCAAAGTTACAACAGAACTGAAAAAAGTAACTTGCGATCAGTCTTCACACATATACAACCATCATAATATCACCACAGTTGCATGATCAAACTTTGGATGCTTGGCACTGGCATGTATTTATAATCATTGCAGCATTCCGGGATCATGTGATCACCATTGGCACCCAAGTAATTGACCTGATTTTATGACTTCTTTTTTGTAGCAGTCATTAAGCAAATATCGCAGAAATATATATGTGTGTGTGTATGTGTTTTCTTAAATTTTTGCGGGTATTTATATGTATGGTATTCAGCTTTGTTTGGGTATTTTCCCACGTCATTATAGTTGTGCTTTTAAA